>JAESVK010000575.1:74596-96417 GCA_017140935.1 Hamamelis virginiana | reverse complement strand
GTGACCTATGCATAAGATAACTATGGTGCCTCAGGTCTAAGGATTACTGAGCCCACCAGGTCTGGTACAGAATTCGTTCAGCCTGTTGATCTGGATAAGAAGTCCAAGACCAAGGCCCCCTGCCTTCTTTTCTGTCGAGCCCATTTTGTTAAGTAATAAGGTAGAAGCCCTGGAAAAAGCCTTGAGAGGTATCGAAAAATCTGATGATTTGGTGGACATGTCGTCCTTATCTTTGTTCCCTAAGGCTCGTATGCCCGCTCATTTTAGAATGCCTGCGTTGGAGAAGTTTGATGGGATGGGTTGTCTCAAGACCCACCCGAAGATGTATGTGAGGGCCATGCACCCTCGAGGGGCTGACGATGACCTACTAGCCCAAATGTTCCACGAGACACTGGCTGGATCTGCTCTGAAATGGTTTCTGTCACTGGATGAATCTAGAATGAAGACATGGGAAGATGTATGCATCGAGTTCAGCAATCACTACAGGTATAACACGGAGGTTGACGTCATTAGGAGGGATTTGGAGGGCCAAGGCTTCCAAAATGCCTAACCGTCCTAAAGAAGAAGAACAAATCCGCTTGGTGGTGAAGAACTTGCTCTCGATTTATCATAAACACTTGTTCTCCCAATACCTTCCTAATTTTCGAGTCTTAGTCACTGCTGGTACCCAAGTAGAGGACGCCCTAGCCAATAGGGCCCTCGGAACTGATGAACCCTACAAGAACCGCCATCATGTCATCAATGGGAGGGCTACTGAAGTCAACGCCATATCTTAGCTTGCCCCATTCACCCAACCCTTTTCCTTGGGAAATAAACCATTGAGAAAATTTACCGAGCTTTACATGCCATTGGATCGAGTCTTTGAGAAATTAAAGGTTCGAGGCTTGCTCCAACTATTAGAACCCAAGCCCATACCTAATCCCACACCCAATCTATTGCCCATAAATTACAATGAAAATGAATATTGTAACTACCATCAGTCTAAAGGCCATACTACTAACCGTTGCATCTGCCTTCGCCATGAAGTCCAAGACCTTATAGACAACAAAATCATTTCCCCATCTTCTCAACCCAATGTCACCCAAAATCCACTTCCTACCCATGCAGTCCCACCACCAGCCAATATCAATGTCATCCATGCCGACCCTTATAGCCGCTATGAGCCCATCCATCCTCACCCTTCATCCCCTATCACCACAGTCGAGGTGTTCCATCCCTGTCAAATCCTTAAGCCCATTGCCCCATTCAAGCCAAGTTCCAAGAAAGCTTTCTCTAAGACCAGAACCAGTCAATGAGAGTTACGAAAAATATATGAGGCTGGAGATCCTGAAGTAGGCCTGTTAGGTGAACCAAACGGAAAGTTCGATTTTTATGTCCTTTATCCTAAAGTGGAGAAGCCCATTTTTGAAGAGCCCATTGTCCCTACTGGTTGGGATGATGACTTGCCTGAAGAAAATGTTCCTCTGGCTCAGGTTGAACCCGAAGATCCAAATCTTATTCTTGCCGAGGAAGCCAGCCAGGTTATCCTCAAGAAGCATTTTGAGAATGGAACCCGTATGACCGCCAAGACCACTAATATGCATGGGGAAGTTCGTTACTTAGCCGTTTATCCAAAACAACCATGGGTCACCCAATGTTTCAAGTCAAGATTGGCTTTTGATGAATCTACTATAGATGACGGGTCAGGATATGAGGTTGATATCATAGAATTGGAAGATTTGATGAATACACCTGAAGAGATAGCAGATATTTGGGCCAGCGATGAGGAAGATGTTAACCATGTCACTAGGGGAGGTCATCATTTCAAGCCCACTCACTTGGAATCCGATAATCCCTTAGGAGAGTTAGAGAGACCCCAACGCACTGAAGTTCAAGAAGAAGAGGATGAGGTATTGAAATAGCTCAAGCGGACCCAAGCCAATATCACTATTTGGGGGCTTTTAACGGCTTCACAAAAACACAGGCAGACCGTGCTCAGGCTATTTAACCAAGTTCAGATTCCCATTGACATTTCACCCGAAGACTTAGTTGGTTTGGTTAGTCCAGTTCAGCATGGGCAGTCGATATCCTTCACAGAGTCAGACCTTCCGAAGAAGGGGTCTCATCATTTGCAAGTTTTATATGTCACGGTGGATACTATGGGCAAAATGATTCCTACTGTATTGATAAATAATGGGTTAGCCTTGAATGTATATCCTCTCAGCACTGCCACTTCTTTAGGCATCAAACCATAAGAATTCAAGCCGTCAGGGCAAACTGTGAGAGCATATGATAATACTCGAAGGGAAGTAATTGGCATAGTCACCTTACCTCTAGTCATTAGGCCGGTAGAATTCCAAGTCGATTTCCAAGTGCTAGATGTGCCTGCTTGTTTCAACCTTTTACTTGGTAGACCTTGGATCCACCCAATTGGGGCTGTGCCTTCTTCTCTCCATCAAAAAGTCAAGTTCCCCTACAAAGGCTCAGTTGTGACATTAAAAGAAGATTCTGAAATCACTCCTACCCGTGTACCCATCTGTGAGATCAAGCCCAAGTTCGAAGAGGTACCATTGACAGGCTTTGAGTATATACAGTGTGTAGACGTTGGGTCGGGATGTAAAGAGAAAATGGTGTTAGATTGCAGTCCATACGGAAATATACAAGTAGGCCAGATCATGAAAGATATGGGCTTCTTTCCAGGAATGGGCTTAGGTCGTCATCATCAAGGCACGCCTAGTCCCATCAAGTATTCTTTAGCAATTTATCCTTTTGGATTGGGCTATAAAAGTACCGAAGTCGACAGAAAAGAGATGGCACAGAAAAGAAGAGAGAGGCAGTTGACCAAAGAAGAGGGATAAGCTCATAACCTCACTCTGAAACCTTATCGGCACACTCTGAATGGGGCTTTTGTCAAAGAAGGAGATGATTTCCTTTATTGTGGATTCCTTGAGCTATTTACTTTGAAGATCAGAAAGCTAGAGTTCCTGGGTTTGAAATCTTCTTCAACACTCTACTACTTCTCTCTCCAGCTACCATCATGGCTGAAGAGCATACAGAATTCGATTGGTCTGACCATATCGATGAAGTCGATATAGGGGCTATGTTCAAAGAGATCGCCTGCATCGAAGAGCATGTTCATGAACCTGATCCTATCCACCTTATTGAAGACGCCACCAGTCCATTGACCAATTGGAGCCTTGAGAATGAGCCTTGAGTTGAAGACTTAGTCAACAAAGAATCTCTCCCAACAGATGATAGCTTGTAGGATTTCTATGCTTTCTTTCCATAGGATTGTAGAATAGTGCTTTTGTTTTTCCTTTTCAATAAAATCATCCCTCCTCTGTTAGGAGGCGGATGATAGTTTAATTTGTGTTATCCCTTTTTCTTCGTGATTAATAAAATATTTCTTTTCTTCATTCTTCTCATTTGCAGTTTGTCTCTTCTTTCTTCTATGGGTATATATAGCATGAACATAGATCCTAGAAAGGATTTTCCCCCTGAGTTTGAACAACGAAGGGAAGTAGAACATGCTCGACCTACTGTGGATGAATTAATATCAGTTAATTTAAGATCCGATGAATCACGTAAGATAATTAACATTGGGGCAACTCTGTCACTACAAGAACAAGAAAAATTGGTAGAATTGTTAAGGGAAAACATAGAGGTGTTTGCATGGTCATACAAGGATATGCCAGGAATTGACACTGACATAGTGCAGCACTTTATTCCCACTAACCCGGGAGTTAAGCCAGTTAAGCAGAAGTTGAGAAGAATGAAGCCGGAGTGGGCGTTGAAAATCAAGGATGAAGTAGTGAAGCAGATGAACGCTGGATTTCTCCAAGTAGTAGAGTACCCCGAATGGTTAGCCAACATTGTGCCGGTGCCTAAGAAGGATGGGAAAGTTAGAATGTGCATAGATTTTCGAGATTTGAACAAGGCATGCCCTAAAGATGACTTCCCATTGCCACACATAGATATCATGGTAGATAGTACAGCTGGTCATGCACTATTATCCTTTATGGATGGGTTCTCGGGTTATAATCAGATAAAGATGACCCCTCAAGATATGGAGAAAACTTCTTTCATCACTCAATGGGGGACCTTCTATTATCGAGTTATGCCATTCGGCCTAAAGAACGCCGGTTCTACCTATCAGAGAATGGCAACCACCTTATTACATGACATGATCCACAAGGAAGTCGAGGTGTATGTAGATGACATGATCGTGAAGTCTAGAGATCGAGAAGGTCATTTTGGGGCTTTAAGTAAATTTCTTCAGATGATTAAACAGTATAATTTGAGACTAAACCCCCAGAAATGTGCTTTTGGAGTAACTGCCGGGAAGTTATTGGGATTCATGATCACACAAAAAGGAAAAAAGGTCGATCTAGGAAAGATTAAAGCCATCACGGAGATGCAGCCGCCAAAGATTGAGAAAGAGATTCGAGGGTTCTTAGGCAAAGTTCAGTTTATCAGTCGATTCATAGCATAGCTTACCATGATTTTTGAGCCCATCTTCAAGCTTTTAAGAAAGATGTGCCCACGAAATGGAATGACGCATGCCAAGAAGCCTTTGAAACCATTAAGAGGTATTTGAGCAACCCACCGATATTAGTTCCCCCGCGGCAAGGTGAGCCTCTGCTACTCTATCTAACACTTATTGAAATTGCAATGGGAGCTATGTTAGCTCAGTGATCGCGCCACGGCGAGGGAGGTTAATTCCTCGCCACGCGCCAAGATTTAAAAGATTTATAAAGACCACACTCAACGAAAATTTAACCTCAATTCGTAAAGTTAGAGTGAGTGCGGGTCGTCCACAGAGAATTTGGTTGAATCAAGTTAAAAGTATATAAGAAGCTATACTAGTGATTGAGATTCAAAGTTGATTGATTTGATGTTGTTTAAGGTCCTAACAAGAAATTAAAGACGCTCTAGATTAAAGTAAAATAAGATAAAGTGGAGAAAGGTAATGGGGGTTGGTTCGGATTAGGGCAAGTCAAGAATCACCACTTGTAATATGAAATGCTATTTAATATGGGATAATGGTAACCCAAACTACAAGAATAGGTTAACCAAAATGATATGAATGATCAACTGTATAACGATTAATCATAAGCCATAAACTATCAAAATCTCAACGATAATGCATAACCTATGCTAACAATCAAACCATCATTAACTCAATCATTCATTAAAGTGAATACCACTTGTATTTGTACGTAATAGCAATCACAGAAAACTAAAACATATTGAGATAAAAACGGTTCAAAGCTTAAGGCTCTTAAATACAAGTCTATTCCAACATTAAATAACATTAATTACAAAATGGTGACTAAAAACCTCACCCAAAATCCTTGCCTAACCCCATCACCGGATGACCTAGCCGGCCATAATGTAGATCGGCGATCCGTAGATGCTCCTCCCCATCATAGTCAAACTTGAGCCTATTTAGAGTGGAATGGATGGTGATTGGCTACCTAGAAAGTGCCAAGAAAAGCAAAAACAAACAAACCCTAACTTTATGGACTAGAAAACAAAAAGGAAGCTTGTCTCTCTCCTAATAAAGCTGGCATTTATACTCCCCTAAAAGTCAAGGAGCAAAATGACCAAAATATCCTTCAAACCCACAATTATTACACAAAAACTAAGCCTTAAATTCGGAGCAGACAGTCTCCTATCGATAACGTGCAATGCACCTATCAATAGAGGTTGCGAAGATGGGCTGCGAAGAAGCTTCAACGAAGAATCTCTATCGATAGCGGTCGAACGCCTATCGATAGAGATTACGAGACTTTGAATCGCCATGGAACTAGAAGGGTCACCTATCGATACATACCCAATGCGCTATCGATAGATGATGGAAATGTTGCCGGATTTGAGAGGTCAGAAACTGCCATGTATCGATACGCTGCCGCACCTATCGATAGATCTCCAATTAAATTCCAAAATGAAAAGATGCAGAAGCTGCCATCTATCGATATGCATCACCTCCTATCGATAACTCAAAAATGTGAATTTCTAAAATGCGAAACAGTAGCTGACATCTATCGATAGGACAATTTGCCTATCGATAGATTTTCCACGAGATGATTTTATTGACATGCAGTGGCTGTCATCTATCGATAGCTTCCTGCACCTATCGATAGATGACCAAAAATTCTCAGAAAAGCCTCAGGCTGGTGCTCAATGCTCCCTCAACGCTGTCCCATCCTTTGACTGCGAGTCGCGCTTTATCGGAAAGCGAATTTGGGCTTTAAAAAGGCCAAAAACCTACAATGCACGCGAAAACAACATAAATGACTATCTTAACAAAACCTATCGAATTACGCCACCATTATAGTGCAATTAGGTATAACAACTATGAAATTAGAGCATATGATTGCGAGCAATCACTCAGTATCTACCAGAATCCCGAAAGGAGAACGCGATGTACTATTTAAGTAAGAAGATGACTGACTACGAGATTAAGTATGATGCGTTAGAGAAGACATGTGTGGCATTGGTGTGGGTCACCCAAAAACTCTGCCATTACATGCTGTCTTTTCAAGTGCAACTAATTAGTCACATGGACCCCCTGAAGTACTTATTGGAGAAGCCGGTGTTATCCTATAGGACAGCTCGTTGGTTGTTGTTGCTATCAGAGTTTGACATCCAATATGTGGTGTAGAAGTCAGTAAAAGGAAGAACGGTGGCAGAGTTTCTAGCAGAGCATCTGTCGTCAACAGAAAGACAATCTGAATATGACTTCCCCAACGAAGAAATTCTAGAAGTGAGTAAGGAACCTTGGAAAGCGTTCTTTGACGGAGCTTATAATAAGAGGGGATGTAGAATAGGCGCGTTGTTAGTCACACCGGAGGATAATTTGATACCACTATCTATCAGATTATCTTTCGATGCCACTAATAATATAGTTGAATATGAAGCTTGCATCCTAGCATTGGAAGCTGCCTTAGAGCTAGGCGTGAAAGATTTGGAAGTATATAGGGATTCCGCCCTAATCATATGTCAGACTAGAGGAGAATGGAAGACTCGTGATAAGAAGTTATTACCTTACCATGAATACTTAGAGACTTTGGTGAAAGAATTCCATCGAATTGATTTCTTTTATCTGTCTAGGTTAAAGAATAAGTTTACAGATGCCTTAGCCACTCTAGCATCCATGGTAGATATCCCTAAAGATGAAGGTGTAACTCCTCTCATCATCGAGTCACGGGAAGAGCCAGCCTACTGTTGTGTCATACAAGAAGGATAGTCGAATTATGGAAAGCCATTGTATTATGACATCCAATAATTTATAGAAAGATGAGAGTATCCGAAAGAAGCATCGTCTATAGATAGGAAGACCACAAGAAAATTGGCTAGCCAATATATTCTGTGTGAGGGAAAGTTGTACAGAAGATCATACGACGGGGTGCATCTGTTATGTTTCAATGAACAAGAAGTGGAAAAGATAGTGTTAGAAGTGCATGAAGGGGCTGGGGCTCCACATATGAATGGATACATGTTGGCCAAGAGAATTTTGAGATTAGGATATTATTGGTCAACCATAGAGAGGGATTGTCATCTACACGTCAAGAAGTGTCATAAATGTCAAGTGTTTGCAAGTGGAAAACATCAACCCTCTATGCCGCTCAATACCATATCTTCACCATGGCCATTTGCAACATGGGGCATTGACATCATTGGCAAGGTAACCCCCGCAGCATTGAATGGGCATGAGTATATTCTGGTTGTTATAGACTATTTTACCAAATGGGTAGAAGCTGCATCATACAAGACATTGAATGACAAACAAGTAGCAAAGTTCATACAGAACAACATTATCTATCGGTATGTAGTACCCCACGAGTTCATCTCTGATAATGGACAGCATTTTCGAAAAGAAACCTAAGAGATCTTGCGGAAGTATAGTATCAAGCATCATCGCTCATCTCCTTATAGACCACAGACAAATGGGGCCGTCGAAGCGACAAATAAGAATCTCAAGTCCATCCTAAAGAAGACTACCGAGTCCTATAATGAATGGCATGAGAAGTTACTATTGGCATTATGGGGATATTGTACTTCCATTAGAGCTTCAATAGGGGCTACCCCCTTTTCACTTGTGTATGGAATGGAAGCGGTATTACCCATAGAATTAGAAGTCCCATTACTAAGAATTGCTATGGAGAGTCAGCTGGTGGAGATAGAATGGGTAAAGAACCAGTACGAAGAGTTAGCTCTACTAGATGAAAGGCGATTGAAAGCGCTTTACCACATTCAAGGGTATCAAAGAAGAATAAACAAGGCATTTGAAAAGAAAGTAAAGAACCGAGGTTTGAAGAAAGGGGATTTGGTATTAAAGGATATTCCAGCACCGATACACGACCCACAAGGAAAGTTCAAGCCCACATGGGTAGGTCCTTACATTATCAGAGAAATACTGTCAGGTGGAGCAGTGAAGATTTCAGACATTGATGGGAATGAGTTCTCTCAACCTGCCAATTTAGATCAATTAAAGAAGTACCACATAAAAAAAAATATAAAAAATAAAAAGAACCCGTTAGGTAAAAAACCCGAAAGGGTTGCTTAGGCAAGAGTTAGGGCATTCAAAAAAAAATGATGAATGGACTTCTTCAATTTGATTTATGAACTACGAAGACCTGATTCCCCAAATATCACAAAGAGTTAGAGAAAAATGACAAGAGAATGCATCAAGGACGGGGATACGTAGGCAACCCATAAAGTTACTTTAGGTGCGGTCTATTTCTTGTAAAAACATCTAGGGTTTGGTTCATTTGTAATTATTAAAGGATATTTGTTGAGATGTTAATAAAATTGATATTTATTCATCCATAAAGGAAAGAAATCTTTTGAAAGATTTATTACATGTCATATATGTCCATAATTTTTATTCCTTATAGTTCTTACATCCATTCTAAAAAAAAAAAGAAAAAAAAAAGAAAAAAGAGAAAATCCCTAGTCTACTCTAAGTCCTCCTCGCTCTGCGGGCTTGGGCTTCATCTTCATTTCTCTTCTTTCTCTTAGCTGTCCTAAGTCGTGTCACATCTGATGGGAGTGATGAATCTGCTAACTGAGTCGCAACCCGTGAATCATAAACGAGGCTTCGAGCCTTATCCTTCATAGCCTGCAACTTTGAACCCAAGTCCTGTTTAAGCCAAGCCCGATACACCTCATCAAGTCTAAAAGACCCGTTACCATCCCCTATTTGACTTATAGACAAGCCTAAAGCCCATTTCTTCACAGCCCAAGATACCAAAGAAGGAGTAGCTATCTTTATCCCATGAACATGTCCTTTGATGGGAAGGTTTATTTGAGCACGACCCATTGGTGAAGCACGCGGGAAGCCCAGTAGAACGCTGTATGCCTTAAGCCCATCAGCTTCACCTGACAACAACCAGAAGTGTGTAACACATATTCCTCGCCACAGTCCCAAATAGCCACATGCCACTGAATATCTCTCCTAGATAGAGAAGTGAACAAGGTGATCATGTCCTGAATCGAGCGTCCCTTGAGAGACATAAGCCTTCGTGAACAGTAGCTGAAGAGAAGGTGTTTTGGCCCATCAAGGGGAGTAATCAATTTGAGCCTCTCAACTAACCACATCTGCAGAAGAATGGGGCTGCCCTCAATGTGTGGAGAAAAACATGAGTGAAAGTGGTCGAGCCCGTTAAGAGTTTCAGCTAGCACTAAAGGGATGATCATATGTGATTTCGATAGTGGAAGAATGAGCTCACATGTTTCAATGGGTATGGAAGGTGTCCCATTCGAAATAAAGAAACAACCCAATATGCATAAAGCAAGTGCGTACTGGGTAGGCCTATGAAGAGCCGGTGATTTTCCCCCTTCCCTCAAGAAAAATGAAGCAAGCTTAGGAAGATTTATGGAGTTGTCGTGAATAAATGAAGAGGCTTCCCTAGGTGAAAGTTCAAAGAGAGAAGAGAAGGTTTGGAAATAACCTCGACGAATGGTAGGAAAGATGAAAGGGCCACTAGCAGAGACATCCATCAAAGCACATAATTCTTCAAATAAAGGAGATACCTCTTCATAGTTGAAGTGAAATACATAAAGCTCGGGGTCCCAGTAGTGAATCACAGAGTTGAGAAGCTTGTCTTCAAGTTTCACATAAGAGAGAGAAAACCACGAAGTCAAGCCAAATCGCGCAAACACCTTCTTGTCTTCCACTCGCATCCTTTCTACGAATAGGTTGAGAATCAACTTGAGAGCTTCCATTATGTTTAGTGTGATGAAAGTGAGCACATGGATGTGTTTGTATAGCCTTTTGGCAAGAAAATCGAGTAAGAAGCGAAGTAGGACACCCGAAAATTGAGTTTCAGTCAAAATTGGAGTTTGGGGTCGATGACCATCCCACCAGGGACGGCCAACCGTCCATGGGGGGGTGGTCACCCGAGCCCACCTCCAAATTTTTCCTAATTTTGACCCTTTTTGGCATTTTTGACGCCCGGTTTGACCTTTCGCTCTGTTTTCGTCAATTTTGACTTATTTTCGGGTTAGAATTGAACCAAAAAAGCAATCAAAACATATTCATATTCTCATTAGGATATACATGTTATTAGAGGATCTTAGTGCATACATTAGAGAAGAGTTACATAGAAGATCCTAAGTGGGCCTCTTTTGGGCCCAATAGTACAAAATCATCTCCGCCGGGATGATTTCCTCGCCCCTCGTGAACCTGATGCCTCGTGATCCCTTCTTGATCCATGGCGCTCCTGTGAGAGCTGGCTTAAAGCATGCAAACCCAGAGTTTGGGTAAGATTGGTGAAGAATGGGATTGTTAGAGATCGAAGAAGTGAAGTGAAAATTTACCTGTTTGACCCATTTTCTTTCAAATTTTTTATTTAGGAAAGTCCATTTGATTAAGATTGAAGATATTTTGATGCATAGATGAGAAATAAGAAGAGGTTAGTGTATGAAAAGTGAGAATTGAGTGATTGTGAATAGGAAAGTTCACATAAAATGATAAGTTTTTGGTTGAAAACCATGAGATATGAAAAGTGGATGATGAATGTGATATGTGAGCAAGGTTTGTAATCATGAAATGATTATAAACACAAGTGAAATGATGAGATTGTAAAGCCCATGAAGAGATTGTGAAGATAAGATAGCCCATTGAAGGTTTATGAATGAGAAAGGCCCACTTTGGAGGCCCAAATCAATAAAGGTTGTGTGGATTGCATAAGATATGAAAAAATACGTATGAAATGTGTATGAAAATGATGATGAGTAATGTGGATGATATTGCGGAGTGCATATGTTGATGATAACTCGAAGTTATTAAAAGAAATATTGATGATTAGAAGTATGTGTGTGACTTCCAAAGAGAGTCGTGGATTCTAAAAAGATAATGATTGGAAATGTGTGTAGGATTTCCAAAAAAGGACTGAGGTCCCCTAATATCACCGAAAGTGTGTGTAGGACTTCCAAATTGGAAATATGTGTGAGATTTCCTCTTAAGATAAGATAATCGGAAGTGTGTGTAGGACTTCCAAATTGGAAATATGTGTGAGATTTCCTCTTAAGATAAGATTATTGGAAGTATGTGTGTGACTTCCAAAAAGACTGCGGTCTCCCAAGATAAAATTATTAGAAGTATGTGTGTGACTTCCAAGAAGGATCGTTGACTCTTAAGATAAGATGATTGGAAATATGTGTGTGATTTCCAAAAGGACTGCGGTCCCCCAAGATTATCGGAAGTGTGTGTAGGACTTCTAAAGATGATGATTTGATTAATGTGTGTGAATAATTAATTTGATTATCCTTCTTCTGCCGTGGCAGAAATGGGATGTCATTTTATTTCGTTGATATTCACTGGCGAAGCCATGAACATCAACGAGGGGCTTCTGTAGACATCCATTTTTTACCATGGGAAGGGTCATTAATGGTTGTTTGTGATTTGAGGAGAGAAAGGGTGTTAAAACCCTAAGTTGCCAGTTTTACCCTTGTGAGTAGTTAGTTAGAGGTCATTATCGCATGTCGGTTTTTAGGCTAGATTGAGTCAGTTCTTCTTGCATTTAGTTTTTAGAGAGTCTAGGAACATTCCTGTAAAATTTCATGGCATTCTGAGCCAGGCTTGATAGAAAATAAGGCCTTTTGTGACTTGAAGGGCAGTACTGTCCTTTGAATCACAAAAGCTCTGAATGACTGTTGATCTTGTCCCGAATGATCTCAAGGCTTTGGCATGGATATTTAAGGTGTGTTTGGTAGCTAAGTTGATCAGTGGCAAGGTCTGTTGAGCATTCTGGCTCATGTTTGGCTCTTAAGGCCCAAAAGGCCCTTCTAAGTTCAGATTAAAGTTTTCGACCGGGAATGACCGGGATTCGATCTTTTTATCAAACTAAGGTCTTTAAAGGCTTCTAAACACCTTATTAAAATGTTTTAAAACTTGTTTCGAGAAGTACAAACGATTTCGAGAGAGATTGGTTAGCAGATTTCAAAACCCTAATTTGGGCCTGACAGACCCTAAACAGCTAATCGGTTGACTTTTCCCCAAACAAATTGACTTTTGTCAATGCATTTTCACTTCAAACACTTTTTAAAACATGGAGAATCGAATCACAATCGTTTTGGTGCTTGAATCATCGAATTTGGACTTAAAAAGGGTCCGAAAAGCCCAAAAAAGCCGAAACCGGGTCGAAACGGGTTGAGACAGGCCCAAATAGGGCAAAATTGGGCTGCAAGCTCGATGGCCGTCCACCAAGGGATGGCCAACCGTCCCAAGGTGGACGGTCACCCGAGCCAATTGCCAGAAATTGCAAAAATCAGAGTTTTTTTCCCCCTAGGACTCTTCCAAGTGCTTGCCAAGTGTCTAGCTCGGGCTTGGGGACTTTGGGATGAATTAGAAGACTTTGGAAAGCTGGTTTAGAGCCCTTGGATCATTCCTAAGAGATTTAAACTCAGCCATTGATCAATTTCAAGTCCCTCTATAAATAGAGAGCCCTGAAATCAGTTTTAACACAATAATTAAGGCATTTAAAGAGCCAAACTTGAAGAGTAGAAGCTTAAGGTACTACATTTAGTCCTTTAGCATCCTCAACTATATTTTTTGAAGTCTTTAAAGGTTATAGAAGAAGATAGGAGCAAGGGAGAAGGAAGCAAAAAAGGTTAGTTCAATTAAATATTGGGTTTGTTTTAATAAGTTTGCATATTTCTTATTCTTCTTTTATTTCTTTTATTTATTCTTCTTCTTCTTCTTCATTTTTCTTCTATGTCCATACCATGCTAGGGATGGATACCTAAGTTGGGTATTCAAAGGTTAGGAGTAAAAGTTAGTTGCACATAGGTTAGCATATAAATTTTCTGCATTTATGAGTTTTATATAAATAAAATCAAGTCTAGATTGTTTGTTTTGAGTATGCTAAATTAGTATAGGTTGATAGAAACAAGTTTAGGTTTGTTTATACCATTCATTTTTATGTTTAATGTTTGAAATATCATATGAATTGTGTTCGAGGGAACAAGCTAAGGTAAGTCTCTTCCCTTATGTTTAAAATTGGTGTTTTCAAGCATGATGCATGATTATTTTGGTATATCATATTAGGTTGCATATTAGGACATTTACACTTCTTTTATTTATTCTTTTTGGGTTTTAAATCCACTTTTTTGGTTGTATTTAAATCTGTCCAAGGTTTGAAGTAACCTTAAAGTAGATTAAAAATCATTTTTAGGATCCAAACTAACTTAGAAACATGCCTAGGTTCACATAGCTAACTTAGTTTGCATTTAGGACATTTTTTCATGCATAGTTTACATTCTTTATTTGAATTTTTTATGTATTTTCCAGAAATTTCAGCATGCATGATTTTAGTCTTTTAGGTATTTAGGCTAACCTAAGACTAGCTAGAAACTGTAGGATTAGGGGGGTCACTTGACCCCACTTAGGACTCTTCTTTGTTGTAAGAATTACAATAGGAATAGAGTTCTATTTTATTTAGGAATCTACTTCGAGAAGGATTCTAAAAAGTAATTTTGAAAGTATTCAAAATGGAATGAAATTCCATCTCTTATGAAAAGGTGTTTAATCGAATTCAAACTCTCGAAGCTAGAGTCCTAGATAACATAGAATTCTTTCGATTATGTGGTTCACTACAATAGGAGAGTCCTAGGTAATCGAACTACGTGGACTTTGATTCTTATCAAGAAATTGGTAAGGTATGTAGGCAGTCAATAGGGCGCATGTCCAATCTTAGGATGACTTTTGTCTCCTAAGGTCTTTAAAATTTTTTGATTCTTTTTTATTATTATTATCTATTATCTAGTATTATATATCATATTTTGTGGTTGATTAGATAAATAGGATTGTCATGATAAGATTTTGATAAAGGCCAAATTCAATTAGGAAACCTTTAATTAGGGTGAGGTGGATGCCTACAAGAAGTTCCTTGAATCCTTCCCACTTCATAACCTAGCCCCCAAATCCAACTTTGATTCGAAGACCATGCTTTTCCAAAATATGGGGTCATTGTTTTATTGAAAATAAAACTCTTTTTTACAGTTTCCTTATTCCTTAAAAATAAGGTGGCGACTCCCAGTTTTTTGCAAACACTTATCCTTTTTTCAAAACTCAATCTTGAGTGGATAATAAAGGAGGATAAATGTGGATAATAGAGAAGGATAAATCGAGAAGGATAAAGATCATCCACAATCCACAATGATTCAAAAGTGAACGGCCTCCCGATCCGGGTCTGTTGGTTCACAGAGATCATTCATAAAGTATTAGGACCTTTGGCACAGGGGATAACCACTCGTATTTATAGGAAGCCTTATCTTGAGTGGATAGACCGAAACTTCGACCAGGGGATTCAGAGTCCCAGAATTTACCTTGTTTGCAAGATACGGGTCTGAATCTACTATAGAACAAGTAGGCAAGTTTACAGGACAGTGTGGGGAGGTAGGTAATAATGACTACCTCAAGCTGAGGCTATTCGCAAGTTCCCTCACAGGGGTAGCTTTTTCTTAGTATATGAATCTACCAGCGGAATTTGTAGGGAGTTGGTAGCAACTGGAAGAGATGTTCCATGCCCAGTTCCTTCGAATTGAGCTAGAAGATTTAGCCAGATTAAGAAAAGCCCAAGAAGTAGATTTGTCTTAATACATCTATAGGTTTAAAAGACTGAAAAATAGGTGCAAAGTCAATTTGCCTGAGGTTGAGTTTGTTAAACTAGCCCAAAATGGCTTGACCTTCGAACTGAGGAAGAAGTTTGATGGTGTGGACTTTAGAGACCTATTTGAATTAACTTCAAAGGTCTCTAGATATGAGGCTTTACTGTGGGAGGAATCCCAGAGTAGGAATTCATCTTATAAAACCTATTACCATGACCCAAACCTTGAAATAGATGTTATAGAAGTAATAGGAAAGAGGCCTTATACTTGTGAAGCGTTAGTAAAGGTCGAAAATAATCATGCGACGCCTCGAAGTGACTCAGAATTTCCTGCAAAATAGTATTCTTTTGATATCACTAAAGCATATGAGATTTTTGATCATCTACTTAAGGCGAAATTTCTCAAATTACCTCGAGGACATAGGATCCCAAGTCTTCAAGAACTGGGAAATAAAGAGTATTGTAAATGGCATAATTCATGGAGGCACTCCACCACCAATTGTGTCATGTTTAGAAATGTCATTCAAGAAAACATTAGGAAGGGTTTGTGTGAACCGGCCACCTTTCCCGAGGGATCGAGAGGCCTTCGTTCACTTTGAGTCACCGTGGATTGTGGATGATGTTTATCCGTCTCGATTTATCCTTCTCTATTATCCACGTTTATCCTTCTCTATTATCCACTCAAGATTGGGTTTTTGAAAAAGGATAAAAGTTTGTAAAAAAACTGGGAGTCGCCACCTTATTTTTAGGGAACAAGGAAACCACAAAAAGAGTTTTATTTTCAATAAAACATTGACTCCATATTTTTAGAAAAAGCAAGTCTTTGAACCAAAGTTGGATTCGGGGGCTAGGATACGAAGTGGGAAGGTTCCAAGGAACCCCTTGTAGGCACCCACCTTGCCCTAATTAAAGGTCTCCTAATTAAGTTTGGGCTTTATCAAAATCTTATCACAACAATGCTATTTATCGAATCAGCCACAAAATATGAATAATAATATATAATAATAATAATAGATAGTACAAAAGTATACACAATCCTAAAGACCTTAGGAGACTGATAGTCAACCTAAGATTGGACTTGCGCCCTATTGACTGCCTACGTACCTTACCAATTTCTTGATAAAGATCAAAGTCCACGTAGTTCGATCACCCTAGGACTCTCCTATTGTAATGAACTACATCATTTAAAAGTGTTCGACTTTATCTAAGATACTATCTTCGAGAGTTTTTATCCATTCAAAATTACTTTTCAAAAATACTTGATAATTAAAAGATTTCCAATGCATTTAGAATTTTTAAAAGATAGAAATTATCTTCTAGAAGTAAACCTCAATTTAAACTTCCTTTTTCAAAATAATTATCCATGGAATTTCATTCCAAAAATCAATTCTTTTTCAAAGAAATTGTTTTCAATATAAACTCGATCTTTTAAAAGATTCCTATTTCATGAAATAACCATTTAATAAATCAATCATTTTTAATAAAAATCATTTTTTAAAATCTCTCTTGAAGATAGACTCTTAAACTCAATCGAATACTTGAATTTGAATGCAATCTTTACAACAAAGGGAAGTCCTAGGGAAGGTCAAGTGACCTTCCTAAACCTAGGGTCTCTTTCTAATCCTAAGTTAATCTAATGACCTAATACACTACAATCATGCATGCTGGAATTTCTGGAAAATACAAAAAAAATGCAATCAAGAATGTAAACAATGCATGAGGAATGTCCTAAATGTAATCTAAGTTATCTATGTGAACCTAGGCATGTTTCTATGTTAGTTTGATCCTAAAAAATGATTTTTAATCCACTTTTAAGTCACTTTTAAACCTTGGACAGATTTGAAAGTAATTCTAAAATGAATTAAAACTCAAGAAAATAATGAATAAAAAGATGCATAAATGATCTAATATACATCCTAATATGATATGCTAATATTACCATATGTAAAACTATGCAAAAAGTGGATTAAGAATGGTGATTAAGTCACATTAAAGTGGATATTCAAATCTGGACAGATTTGAATAAACACTTTAAATGGCTTTAAAACCATTATTGATTCACCCAAAAATACTAAAAGATGCTAATATGTGTACTAAATAGAAACTAAGACCCTATATGCAAAAGTCATTTTTTAAACACCCAAACTTGATATGCAAAAATCTTATTTATATACTAACTATCCTATAGACAACTAATCCTAACTTTTGAATACTCAACTTAAGTACCTATCCCTAGCCTAGTATGAACATAAAAGAAGAATCAAAAAGAAGAAGAAGAAAAAGAAGAAGAAGAAGAAATACTTAAAACAATCTCCAAAATTATACTAACCTCTTTTGCTCCCTCCTCCCTTGCTCCTAGGTCCTTCTTCAAACTCCAAGGACTTCAAAAGTATAGCTAAGAGTGCTACGAGGGAAGCTTGTGCAATGCTCAAGCCTTTACTCTCCAAGCTAGCTCTCTAAAGCCAATTGTGTGTGTTAAAACTGATTTCAAAGCTCTCTATTTATAGGGAAGCTTGAATTTGATCAATGGCTGAGTTTAAATCTCTTAGGAATGATCCAAGGGCTCTAAACCAGCCTTCCAATGACTTCAAGTTCATCCCAAAGTCCCAATCCCGAGCTAGGACACTTGGCAAGTACTTGAAAGAGTCCCAGGCAGAAAAACACTGAAAAATAGCAATTACTGGGCAAGAGAGTCGTTGACCATCCACCCTAGGACAGTTGGCCGTCCCTAATGGATGGTTGGCCGTCCCTCGGTGGACATCATCGATCCTCCACCCCAATTTTGCCCTATGTGGGCCTGTCTCAGCCCGTTTCGACCCGATTTCGGTTTTTTTCGGCTTTTCGGACCCGTTTTAAGTCCAAATTCGACGATTCAACCGTTGAAACGATCATGATTCGATTCTCCATGTTATAAGAAGTGTTTGAAGTGAAAATGCATTGAACAAAGTCAAAGGTTTAGGGAAAATTCGACCGATTAGCTGTTTATGGCCTACTGGGCCCAAATTAGGGTTTTGAAATCTGCTAACCAATCGTTCTCGAAATCATTTCTTCTTCTCAAAAAAAGTTTTAAAACATTTTAAGAAAGTGTTTTGAAGCCTTTGAAGGCTTTGGTTTGATAAAAAGATCGAATTCCGATCATTTCCGGTCGAAACCCTAATCTGGGCTTGAAACGGGCTTTTGAGCCTTAAGAGCCAAACATGAGCCAGAAGGCTCAACAGACATTGCCACTGATCAACTTAGCTACCAAAAACACCTTAAATATCTATGCCAAAGCCTCGAGACCATTCGAGACAAGATCGACAGTCATTCAGAGCTTTTGTGATTCAAAGGACAATACTACCCTTCGAGTCACAAAACGCCTTATTTTCTATCAAGCTAGGCTCAGAATGCCATGAAATTTTACAGGGATGTTCCTAGACTCTCTAAAAACTAAATGCAGAAAGAACCAACTCAATCTGACCTAAAAACCTACATGCGATAAGACCTCTACCTAACTACACACAAGGGTAAAACTAGCAACTTAGGGTTTTAACACCCTATTTCACCTCTAATCACAGGAAACCATTAATGACCATACTTATGGTCAAAAATGGATGTCTACAGTTTGTTAAAATTTCCTGAAAATACTCCTGCCATGATAGTAGATGAAAACTCTTTCCCTAACATTCATGAACTGTAGGTCGAAATGAACACCGCACACATAACCAAGTGGAGGCAACAAAGGCCAGCACTTATTGGCCCCGGAAAGCCAAGGCTACTAGCTCGAGCTAACGTATATGTAAAAGCTCAAGTAGAAACTCCCACTAAAGAGAGTGCTTCCTCCCCATACACAGGGGTAAAAGAGTTTATGGATACATAATGCATCAATTGTGGGAAAGCTCTGGTGTTGGTATGTCAAGAGAAGTTTAAGGGGAAATTCGAAGTATCCCATAAAATAACAAAGGGAAAGGATTAGGCAGGACCAGAAAAAGGAAAAACTAGAACAACCAGTACGCAGCTTCAAGGGAGGTTCCAATAACATCCTTACTATAAGGAGGAAGAAAGAAGGCCAAGTCATGTGGCCTTAGAAGTTTGTCCATCCTATGAAGAAGCCTTGAATGGGGGAAAGTCTTAAGACCAACAAACCACCAGGATCCCCAATTGAATGACATAACAACGATTGGCCTTACAAAAGGTACACATATGTATAATGATGGCTACAATCTTTCATTGGTATCAAAGCCAACTCAAGCATGATCATGAATATAATGATGGGATGCAATGGTTATAATTAATTAAAGATAAAAAATTTAGGGTTCTTTAACCCATGTTGAATTTGGCCACTAGGGTGTATGATTTAATCCTTATTGTTTTTTATTCGAAAGGTAACTAGGGTTTATAGAAACCCTGTATAGGCTTACGGCCATCTCTCTCCTCTCTTTATTGTTCACGGCACTAAGGGTTTTGAAAACCCTAGTGTGCCACATACCTACTCCCCTCTCCATGGTCACGGCCACTAGGGTTCAATAAACCATAGTTGGTTCTTGTTTTGGAAACTTATGTGTTAGTTTTGTGATTAGGGTTTTAGAAACCCTATGATGAACGGCCATGATTGAAACTTAGGGCTTAGGAAAATCTAAGATGATGACATCCTTTTGTTTTTAGAAACTTTTTGTTTTTGGAAACTAGGATGCATAGCTTTTGGGTTTATGGAAACCCTAGCTTGAAAAAGGCAACAAAGGGTTTAGGAAACCCTAATGGGACTCACGGTCACATGGGATATTCACCCCTCTTGAATTCGGCTATTTGGGTTTTTAAACCCTAAAAATTATTGCTAGCATGTTTGATTAATTTTAAAATGTTTAATAATTGAATTTTGATGCTTGCATAGTTTAGTTTTAAAGTTGTTTAAAATTGTATGTTAATGGAGCTTTGTCAATATGTTAATAATGGATATTAAGGTTTATGGAAACCCTAATAGAAAAATAATGGTGGCTGATTTTTGGTTTAAAAAACCCTAAATCAATTCTTGGAAGTTTCTTGATTTAGAATTAGAAAGTCTTCCCACAAGAATCTTATTTCCTATCTTGAATTGTTCAATATTAGGAAAGTTTCGTATTTCAAATTTATTCTTTTATTTTGAATTAAAATAAAGTGGCAACCCTAATTAGGATTTATGGAAACCCTAATATGATTTGGATAAGGTAGGGCTTGTGAAACCCTAACCCCATCCAAACCCTAGCGTTCTATCTCTCTCACTCTAGGTCACGGCCCACTAGGGTTTTGGAAACCCTAATGGGCTTGACCAATTATGTGTTTCATGCCTACTACTTTTCACTCCTTTTATAAATTGTTTATATTGATTTCAAAATAAATTTTAAGGATTTTGAAAATCAAAAGTGAAGAATAAAGAGGTTACATGAAACTAGAATTTTAAAAACCCATTTGGTGTTCTTGACAGTTTGGGGCAATACAAATGATGTATTGGTATTTTAATTTGATTAAAATTATTAAGGGCTGTTTCTTAATGATATATTAACATGTTAGGGTGTTTTAGCATGAATTTATATCATTTGAATTAATTTTAAAATTGTTTTAAAGTTAAAACAATGTGCTGTCCAATGTGGACAGCAACACTATAGCTTTTGTAAAATCTATGAATTTTTTTTTCATTGACCTACAATGCTTGCCACCTATCAACTTCATTAATTTAAGGTTCTTAGTTCAGTTTAGGAAGTGTTCCCATAGCTTAATTTGACCTAGGAAAGCCGTGCTAAGGTTTTTGTGATTAAGACTCAAATCTGTCCAGTTTGAGTCAATGTCACAAAATGCCTTAACGTGATACCAAATGTTGGAATCACATGATGAGACCTATTCCATTGGAAAAAGGACTGAAAAACCTAGTGAATTGAAGTATTCTCATGACTTGATTCGATTTAGGTAGGGCCACACAAAGCTATTTGTGAAGAAAATTCAATTCTGTCCGGGATTGGAGTTTATGTCACAAAACACTTTAAAGTGATACCAAATGTTGGAATCTCAAAATGAGACCTATGCCATTTGAAAGAGGACTTAAAAACCTAGTGAAGTAGTGTTTTTTCACATTTTAAAAGTTTGTTTTAATATTGAAAAGTTAAGTCCCAAAACAGTAGCTGAATTCTACAGTTTTCTTGAAAAACTGAAATTATTTCTTTTATAGGATTTTTGGTTTGAGTTATTATTTAATTCCACCTTTGTAGTTTAATGTTGATTAATCTACTAAGCATATTAAAGTGTTAATTGCATGGTAGGAATTATGATAATGATTTCTCAAATTAAATTATATATATAAATCTTAATGGTTTCAATTAGGTGTTTTACTTGTTTTGAAAAGAAACTTGAGCAGGTATATGAGATATTTACCTTTTTAATGAGATTAAAATATCTTTATTATTGTTATGAGATAATAATAATAGAACAACTTTAATTAATTAAATGCCATTGCCATCATTGCTATTTATCTTTTTGCCTTTATTTATGCAATGTGATTGTGTAATTGAGAATGGACGATTATGGACTTAAGACCAATTAAATGAGATGTGATTTGCCGCATGTGATGTGTATGATTTTTCAAAGGGTTATATTTAAAGTTGTTTAACAAGGTGATGTAATTTTATTGGGGCTTGCATGCCTCTTTCCCTCTCTATCCCTATATATCCCCCTTCTCCTTAATCTCCTTTCTTTTATATAAATTGTAATGTACAA
>JAESVK010000575.1:47128-65973 GCA_017140935.1 Hamamelis virginiana | reverse complement strand
TTTTTTTTTTTTTTTTTTTTCTATTTTCCGATCGAAATATATGTTTTTTTCGTAACACCATCACACCATAATGGTTATAGAGTGCTACTTTTTATGTTTTGAAGCATGTTTAATCCAAATATAATGTTTACCAATAATATACAAACAAACCTAAAATGAAAGCTTTGGGGTAATATGTTTTAGTTGGGGGTATTGGGGGCTGAGATTTTTTTTTGCGTTTGTCGCTATGGTTGCTGCAGTCTTTTGTTGTCATGGCAGCGGCAGTAGTGTTTGATGGCGGTGGAAGAAGAAGAACATGAAGAAGAAGAAGAAGAAGTTGTTGTTTGAAGAGCTTAGTGATTGAGAGGATTGAGAGTAATGAGTTGTATTAAGACTTGGGGCATTTATGGTATATTAAAGTTTTTGTTTTGTATAATAATGGGTTGCCTAAAGATTAGTGGGCTGTAGTTAGAAAAGGGTAAACTAGACCCAATAAAAATTTTAAATGAGTTGCCTTTAGTAAAATGGTGGGCTGTAAATAGCCCCACCCTATATATATATAGTAATCATCAAGTCCACGTATGTGGATAACATGAAGGGCTACAAATCATTGTATGATGCATATTAGGAAAATTGACTATTAGATTAGATACTGTACTTATGAATGTCGACATGTCTACAAAAAATCACAGTGATCCAACGATCGATTTTTCAGAAATGTCACTGAGAAAAACTAACAATTTTTTGCTGTCACATTTTTTCATAGCTATATTTTGAAATTTTGACATTGGATCATCGTGATTTTTGGCGTGCACGGCATCCATAAGTACAATATCTAATCACGACATCCATAAGTACAATATCTAATCTAATGATCAATTTTCCAAAATATGCATACTACAATTATTTGTAGCCCTTCATGTGGATATAACTTATATC
Organism: Hamamelis virginiana; assembly: GCA_017140935.1. Lineage (NCBI taxonomy): Eukaryota > Viridiplantae > Streptophyta > Magnoliopsida > Saxifragales > Hamamelidaceae > Hamamelis > Hamamelis virginiana. Next base: position 65,055 of record JAESVK010000575.1, on the reverse strand, counting down.
CATACATCTGGACTTGATCATTACTCTCTCTCTCTCTCTCTCTCTCTCCATATATATATATATATATATATATATGAATCTCAAGTTATATGCTCTATCATTTGATAGAGAATCTTTTAAGAGTCATACATATAAAATTTTATTAAATATCAACAGTTTAATCACACACAACTATCAAAATTTGATATAATTTCTTATTCTAAAATATTTAAAATGTTATATATATATATATATATATATACTACTTCTAAAAGTCTCTTATTCAGAAAAAAAAAAAGAAGAAGATTTGATTGACATTTTTACCCTTAAATTAAATTATAAATGCCATATTGCCCTTAGTTATTTGATTAATTTAATGAAGTCTACATGCTGCAATTTAAATTCAAAGATGGTCCTTACTCTTCTCAATTTTTAGAAATTGCAAATGTAGTTTAACTTCTTAATTTTCATTGAATGCATTGCGAAAATTAAAGAGATTTTTATCTTCGAAGTCAAGCATTGAAAATACCGAAAACTCATAATAATAAGTAGATTCAATAAATTGCTGGCTATATATATATATACATACACCTCTTACAATTCTTTTTCACAATCAAAACCTTCCCCTTTTTAATATTTTCTTCTAATTTTCTTCATTCCATAAGTGTTCCATTATTTGCACCATGATTAATAATCAAAGACTTTAAAAAAACAAGCAATCATTGTAACCGATGCTAAAAAAGAAAAAAAAAACAAAACAAAACAAAACAAAAAAACAGTATCTTAAAAACTTTAGGCACTGCTTGGATTTGTTTTTTATAAGTACTTATTTGCTTTTTTAAAAATTTACAAAATGTAATTTCTTAGAAAAATTTTAAAAAAGCAAATAAATACTTATAAAAAACAAATCCAAACGGTGCCTTAGAACATCCATCACTATAAATAGTGTACGTAATACAATTTATTTTTAATATTTACTTGTTTGTAGTGATGGATTCTATATATTTTTTTTTTATCGGCCAAAAATAGATTTATTAAATTAAAAAAAATTACAGCAGAAATAAAAAACCAACAGCACCCAAGCCCCACAAAAACCAAGGCCACCGAATACAAACACACCCTCAACCTCAAAAGCATTAGAAAAAACCAAAAACAGAGCAATAAGCACATATTACCCAAACTTGCAAACGCGTACCAAAAGAAATATTACCCCCACGAAACGAAAGTGGAATACTCCCCACCCAAAGTAACATATAATATTAGAAATATATCTTAAAAGTTAAGATGACGAATTCCATCATCTTAAATTGCCCCATTGACAAAGACTTATTTGTTCACAAAATTATATGTAAAATAAAATGAAATAATTTAATTTATATTAGATGACCCAACGAACCATTAATTGCTTTAAATCAAAAAGAAATATCAAAATCATAGTAAAAATATTTGGTAAAGTTAGAAATAATTAAAATTTATTTAGAGCCGATTCCAGGTGTACTTGGTGTACTTAAAACCTGTTTGTATGAGTTTTTCTTAAAATCATTATTAAAACTTAAAATTTCACTTCATCTAAGACATGGGGTGATACTTACTTTTAGATGACTTCAGGAGTAATAGGATAGATGGCACAATTTTTATAATAGAAGTGATTGTGGCAAAAGTTAAAAAGCTCCAACTTTTGTCACAATTTGCGACAATTACTTATAGTACGAAAATTTTAATGTGCGAATAGATGGTTTGAACATAAACATTAGAAAGATATGTGAATAAATATTTTTTCAAAAGTAATTTTAGAAAAAGTCAACACAAATAGGCCTTCAGTGAGACAAATTGAATAGTGAACGTTGGGGATTATAAATGGGATAAGATCTCGTTTCGTGGCAATGAAAAGGATAAGGATCTAAATTTGTCTTTGTCCAAAATATTATTACATAAAATGAAGCTTAGAGAATGAATAAAAACTGAGTACATATTTACACTAATAATCTGAAGCAAAAATGTCATTGCATCAGCAGCGGTACGTATCATTATCAATAATAAAAAGAGAAGTTTAAGACACATTTCTGTTGCCTTTCTTCTTCCCAAGCCTTAATGACTTGGTTCAAGTTTTCAACGAAGAGTACGTACACAAAACCCAACTGCCAGATTGTCAGATCACCTGCTGCCCCAATCCACAGGTAATGAAGACTCTTCTCGTTATACTTCTCAACTACTCATTTGGTTGACTTTTGTAACCCTTCAATTCAGTGCTACTTTAAATTAAGAAACTTTTTGGTTGACGGGGAAATTAAAGATATGAAAATGAGTTTGTTGTGATAGTAACAAAAGGTAACAAAAAGTGCCAAAACGTACTTGTAACATTTGTTTTTTCCCCCTTTTTGCAGCATTAAGAGGTGGTTGGATACTTTGATGCATGGTTCTTTTAAGACAATGCTTTAATTTCTAGCATATAGGGTTAAATATTTTATCACGTTAATGTGTTTTCCTTCCGAAATTTCCTAGATATTATCCCAAAAAAAAAAAAAAACATTTTTTTTATTTTTATTTTTAATGAAAGCAACTATAAATATAATGATCAGGTTATGAATAATTTCAAAAAAAAAATTTAATTTAAATTTGTACACATTTTCACACAACAAGATAAGTCTTCCACCTATCTTTAAATTAAATTAAGGGCAATTTTCATGAATAATTCTAAGTTTGCAAAATATTACGGCTACGAACCCGATCCAAAACATATTACGGCTATACACCTATTACTGTTTTTTTGGACGAAATTACATTTAAAATTGAAGTTTGACCAATTTGTACACGATCCCCAATTTTATGTATAATCCCCAAAAATAAACAGAATCCCCAATCCCCAGTTTATCTAATAATTACCAATATTATACATAACCCCCAATTCCCAAATTTTTGAACAATTCCCAATATTGTTAAGAATCCCCAAACCCCTATATGTCACGTCAACATTTAATGCTGGTCATTCAATGTCCACCGAATTTTTAATTACAAAAAATTATTACGCATAATCACAAATTTAACACATAATCCCCAATTTTATAAACAACCTCCAATTTTTTACATAGTCCCCAATACCCAATTGCTGACGGAATACCCAATTTATCACAAAATCCCCAATATCCATATTTGCACAGTATCCCCATGTGTACACATAATCCCCAAAATTAAACACAATCCCCAATTCCCAAATTTATACACAATCCCCAACTTTTCTAATAATCCCCAATTCCAATATGTCATATCATGCATGTCATTCAATGTCCTCCTATATTTAACACATGTCATTTAATGTTCCTCAATCCTCAAATTTATACACAATCCCCAATATTGTTAAGAATTCACAGTCCCCTATATGTCACGTCAACATTTAATGATGGTCATTCAATGTCCCCCGAATTTTTAATTACAAAAAATTATTACTCATAATCACCAATTTAACACGTAATCCCCAATTTTTTACAGAGTCTCCAATAACCAATTGCTGATGGAATACTCAATTTATCACAAAATCCCCAATACCCATATTTGCACAGTATCCATATGTGTATACATAATCCACAAAATTAAACACAATCTCTAATCCCCAAATTTATACACAATCCCCTACTTTTCTAATAATCTCCAATTCCAATAAGTCACATCATGCATGTCACTCAATGTCCTCCTATATTTAACACATGTCACTCAATGTTCCTCAATCCTCAAATTTATACACAATCCCCAATATTGTTAAGAATCCCCAATCCCCTATATGTCACGTCAACATTTAATGCTGGTCATTCAATGTCCCCCGAATTTTTAATTACAAAAAATTATTACACATAATCACCAATTTAACACGTAATCCCCAATTTTATAAGCAATCCCCAATTTTTTATAGAGTCCTCAATACCCAATTGCTGATGGAATACTCAATTTATCACAAAATCCACAATATCCATATTTGCACAGTATCCCTATGTGTACACATAATCCCCAAAATTAAACACAATCTCCAGTCCCCAAATTTATACACAATCCCCAACTTTTCTAATAATCTCAAATTCCAATATGTCACATCATGCATGTCATTCAATGTCCTCCTATATTTAACACATGTCATTCAATGTTCCTCAATCCACAAATTTATACACAATCCCCAATATTGTTAAGAATCCCCAATCCCTTATATGTCACGTCAACATTTAATGATGGTCATTCAATGTCCCCCCAATTTTTAATTATAAAAAATTATTACACATAATCGCCAATTTAACACGTAATCCCCAATTTTATAAGCAATCCCCAATTTTTTACAGAGTCCCCGATACCCAATTGCTGATGGAATACTCAATTTATCACAAAATCTTCAATACCCATATTTGCACAGTATCCCCATGTGTACACATAATCCCCAAATTTAAACACAATCCCCAATCCCCAAATTTATACACAATCCCCAAATATTTTCTAATAATCCCCAATTCCAATATGTCACATCTTGCATGTCATTCAATGTCCCCCTATATTTAACACATGTCATTCAATGTTCCCCAATCCCCAAATTTATACACAATCCCCAAGTTTTTAAGAAGACCGTACCAAATTTTGACCATTTCAATGGTCAAATTGCAATTACCCATATGAGTGGAGGATATTTATGTCCTAAAAAAAATTTCGTAATATGTTTTGGATCGGGTTCATAGCCGTAATATTTTGGAAACTTAGGATTATTCATGGAAATTGCCCTTAAATTAATGCCAAAAATTTGAAAATAAATATTTTCTAATTGGCTAAAATCCCTTAAAGATAAACATCAGCCTCTTTATAAATAGGAGGCTCTCATTCAAGAAAAAAACCTTTTGGCTAAAGTATTAAAGTACTACCAAACTCTATTCCTTCAAGTATTCTTCAACATTGGAAAGATTCATCAAGCACAAAGCACAAGTGCCAAATCTTCCACCACTGAAGCCCAACTCAAGCTCTAATTGCCCTTGAATCAACATCAACACCATCAAACCATCATTCGATTCAAGATCAAGATGATCTTATCACCCTTGGATCAGCATCAAGCCAACATTTGATTCAAGATCAAGCTCTAATCGCCTTTGGATCAACATCAACAACATCATACCATCATTCGATTCAAAATCAATGTCTTTTAGCCCTTGTATTGTTAAGCCATCAAAATAGACCGAATCAGAGGACCAATTCTATTCTTTTGTAAAGAATATATCTCACAGAGAATTATATCCATCATTTTTATAAAGTAATACAAATTCATTTGTCCATATTTTTCTTGTTCTTTGATTTTTTAGGACACGAAATTTGTGTGTGCAAATTTCTAGCATGCCCGGTAGGACTTATCTACCTGTCATCTCTTTCTCCTAAATCCGGTTTTGAAGCATCATCAATGGGCTTCAAGAAAATCTAATTTTCATGTGAGAGTAAGGATGCTGGTAACATCACTTTGCCTGCACCTCACAATGCCTCTACCGGTTTTATGACTTGTAGCAAATTGAAAATAATGGTTTTTGAAAGGAATCCATGAAATCACGCGGAATAAAATTTTTTCATGGAAGCTAAAAATAAAACCTTAAAATAATGTAAACACTTACATTGATAGCCTTACAGTAGGATTAAAGAGAGGTGCAGCCCCAGAGAGATGAGAGCCTCTAAGAGAAATCCACACTAGGAGAAGCTTCAAGAGAATGAGAGAGTGAGAGAGCTAGGAGTGGCGGCTAAGGGTGGCTTAGGTTTTCTCAAAACCCTAATTCCTATAATCACTTGTGATGGCTAGCCCCTCCCTTAGCTATTTATAATGTGGAGTACTAGCTCCCTTGTCCCACTTAATTCAAATTTCAAATTAAGAAAAACCTAATTCCAAAATTTCCTATTTGAATATTAATTCCAAATAATAACTCTTATTATTTTAATCAATTATAATTAACTTTTAATTATAATTTTATCCTCTCTTCTCTTTTAAATGAAGCTACCACCTATATGTGTGTGACCTCTTGGGTTCACAACAACCTAGTAGTAGGTATATAGGATAAATAATTTATCCTTGAAATAAAACTACTTTTATTTCGGTTCAAATTAGAACTTTCCTAATTTTCCTTTGAGAAATAAATTTCTCTTAGGCCTCTACTAGTCCAGAGTGACATCTAGCAATATGTCAAGACACACCCTAGGTTGTGTGAAGGTTTATCATAATACAGTGAACCCTTCAGTTACAATTAAGATACAATTCAATCCTTCCATCAAACAATGCCTCAGTTAAATTAGTTGGGTATGGATAATATGTCAAAACCCTAATTTAACATCTTGTATGTGAATCTCAAAATATCAATTCAATCTTGGGATACTCAAGAAACACTTTCTTATTCCCAGCTGCTTTGGCCAAAGACTTCTATGAATTATATCTTTGAGAATAATACAAGGCATTCCCTCTCTTTACTGATAGTGATAAATTCCTTGTTGTACACTTATATGTCCCCATGATAGGTTTACTAGGGCCAATAAGTACTTATACAAATTCCATAGTTAGGATATGTACATTGTACTATCAAACCCTAACATCCCTAACACAAGACATCTATGGCGCCTCAGGTCTAAGGATCACTTGCATCATTGTAACCCTGAGTTGTTGTTTGACATGCAAGTAAAACTCCATTCAACAAACTCAATCAATGATCATATTCAGTGTGCTTGTTCTCAAACAAGCACCTACAGGTTTTCCCTAGTGTTATTACACAAATGACTTGAGACTGGTCATTCTCCATATTGAGCAGACATAACCTGTGCTAGTCTATCCGGATTATTAATGCCCAATAAATAATCCTATGACTAGGAATATTTAAGAAAGAAGTCTTTAACAATATAAGTCTCCTTATCTCAACTCTTGAGTTTTTATATTGACATTCTTTCTAAGGACTTATCATGAACATAATAATAGTATAATACATGATAATCAAAAGCCCATATTATTAATCAATAACAATAATACATGAATCAAGTTTATATCCCAAATTACACCAATGAGATTGGCTATTAGGGCATACTATTAACAGTTTTGCCATGGAATCAACTTGCTACAATAATAACTCTATCATCAAAACCTATTGGAGTGAGACCAAGGTTGCTTGCGCGTAAGAAGTGCAGTTCAATCCCAAGCATAGGATCTATCCTTGCAAGCATAGTAATTCATGGAGTCCCATGGTTGTGTCCACAGAGATCAGCGGTTATTGAGAATCAAGAAAATCCTTTCCCAATTGTTGTTTAGAGTAGAGAAAAGAAAGAAAAGATATGGTGGTTGAAAATTGATTTGTGTAAAATACACAAGGATTGTTTATGATCTTACTGACTTATAGAAAAGACTGGAATTCAAAGTTCAACTCAATTATATCTTTAGTATTAGTTCATCATAATTTCTACTCATTTTAGTACACTGAAGAGTGACCTCAATGGAAAATTTTGACAATATAAATTTAACCAACTGTTCATGAAATAGGATATTCATTGTAAACAACAATCTAATAACATAATCGCACACTTAGAACGCCTTTAATGCTAAGAACTACCTGTGGCAAGTACTCCTGTCAACAGATAGTAAAAGCTGACAGCTCCTTGTGGATCATAGGTAAATTTCATGTTTATAATGAATGTCCGAATCTGTCTAGTCAGGTTAATTATGTGAACTAATACATCAGATATAAATTAAGTATCCCTTATCATTCCAGTATAGAATTAGCTACTCATATCGATTAGAAGAAAATTCAATAGAAACTCAAACATAATTTAACTAAGAAAATCGAAATAACTTCAACAACAGGATTTAAATTAAACTTGAAGCTTGTTACAGATTAAAATTAAATAAGAACAAAGTTACACTAACAAATTATAACTAAACAAGAAACAAACTATCTAAATTAAGAGAAGATAGAAAAACCTTGTGTTCTATGCTAAACTAAGAACAACTACTTTCTACACACAAGAACCAAGTTCCTTATATACAAAATACAAATATAAATTACATTTTTGCCCTTCAAAAGTCAGAATTTCAAGATATTTTAGCTATGGCGGCGCCCATTACCGATAACTAGTAGTGCAGTTATCGGTAATGGCTCTTCTGAGCAGGAGCTACGAGCTACAGTTATCGATAGTTGGGAAGATAGATATCGATAATGTCTTCTTGCAGGATTCAGGCTTGCATCAGATCAACTGGGTTACCGATATTTGATGATGCTACTATCGATAACTACCTTGGACTGGGAACTGGACTTGTGGAAGAAATCATACAATTATCGATAATCCAGTACATCACTTATCGATAATGTCCTTATTCAGCAATCACAATGGCCTGCAGCAGAATTCTTCCTATCGATAATTAGGATGAGACTTATCGATAGCTGCATCAATCTGGAAAATGGACACTGCATCTAAGAACCAATTATCGATAATTAGCTTCCTCATATCGATAATGGCCTTCTTCTGGACATCACAAGCTGGCATCAAAACTTCAGTTATCGATAATACTGACTAGAGTTATCGATAACTCCTCTTTGCAGGTACAAAATTGGGACTTTGCTGCAGCTGCTTGAACTAGCTATCGATAATGCATTGTATAGATATCGATAATAAGACTTTTCTGGCTCTTTTTCACTTGACCATCGACTTCCAACTTGCTTCAAAACTTTCTTGCATTCCTTAAGTTCTTAGGACTCAAAAAAGAATAGCACTTTATCCTGCAAGGTCACAAACACGGGCTTTAACTTATATGACTTATATTATCTACTTATGTATACTTTATCTACCAAAATGGGCAATATTAGAATACAATTACATGCATGATTGTACAACAATCATACCCCCCAACTTGAGTAATGCTAGTCCTCTAGCATAAACTTCCTATGCAATCACAGATAACAACTCTAATGTAATCATATCATGCCTTCTTTCAAAATATCAATTACAAAAACTTAACAATTCTCAATCGAATTCATCAATCCTGCTAAGCTCAACAAAATTTTAACTTATCAATTTTTCAATTATACTCAAGAGTGTGCTGATTAACCATTCGACTAAGAAAAATTCCAACTTGAAAAGTGCATCGAATGAGACTGTACTAAGCATGGAACTCTTAGCAACAAGATATGTGATAATCAAACTTATTCACATGAAAGGATCAAACAGAAATAAAAAGGGAAGAGTTCACATATGCATATCATATCAAAACTTGCACATTCATATTAATAGACAATCATGATCAAAAGGGAACAATTAACTTTCATTATGATCAAAAAGGTCTTTAAGCTCTGCAATGAACCATGGTTCTACAAAAAAACTGGATAATCAAAAGACAAGGATGGCATATTTGTGACTTAGGTTCTACCCAGCCATCCTTGTTTTACAACCTAAATATTTTAACAAAAACAACTTAAACACCCTAACTAGAGTTCAAACATCAGAAAAATCAAAATAATCTTCTGGTTCCACAGAAGTGTCAACATTTTCTTCTTCTTCTACCACAGCTTCCTCTCCTGATTGAGGAACTTCAGATGTAGATGGGACTTCAGCAGCAGGCGGTGCTTCAGTAGTAGGCGGTTCATCATGAACAGAAGGAGCGAACTCAGACATATACTCCTCAGGAATGGGCGGCATTGGGTCAACTCCAAATCTCTCATACAACGACTGACTCCAAGCCTGCTGATTCATCTGAATCTCCCACTGAATCTCTTGCCTCCTCAGAATCCGGCCTATACTACGCTGATTCTCTAAAATATCTGCGTGCATGGCAGTGAGCATCGCGTGCAGTGAAGGAGGAGGAATGATAGGATTTGGCACTGAACTAGATGATGCTCCTCGTGCCCTCAACCCCTGGGATGCCTGAGTAGCTCTAGCAGCCTCTGCCCTAGCACGTGGTCCCAACACAGATGCAGCTGGAGTAATGCCCCCCTCCCCATGTGAATACGGCTCAGACGAAGTGATCCCTTGGTCAAGGCAAATCTGAGTGATCATCTGTGGGAATGGAATCGAGCGAGAAGATTTCGCAGAGATGTAATGACAGATATCCTCGAAGATCCATGCAGCCACATCAATAATCGCATCGCCCATAAACTCGATCAGCAAATTCACTTCGTCTAACTTTGAAGCACCCTCCGAACCACGGCAATACAGGTTACAATGAATAATCTTATTCATTGTAGCATAATCCGGATGCATGAAACCAATCGGAAAAGTAATTCCGTCATTCTTGGGAGGTGTGGGATTACTGTATATGATTTCCATAGCTGCCTGTCTACTCTTCGGCTCATGATTGGGATGAGGATACTCTATCTCTGCAGGAGTAGGACGCTCAATCTTAAGAAACTCAGCTATATGGTCTGGAGTGAGTTGAACGACCTTCTTTGAACTCATTTTCGCAGTAATCAAAGCTTTCTTCTCATCCTTCACTGCCACTGTATAAAATTTTTTTACTATTCCTTGCTTGTACCCCTTCCACTGCACTAGCCATTGACCCAACTTTCTTCGCTGAATCACACTCAAAACTCGATCGAATGAGTCAAAGGCTTTCGCCTTTACAAACCTCTCCGGCTTAAATCCTTTAGCCTTGATAAATTCTGCCCAAGTTTGCTTCTTCGGTTTAGGTGCACCGGTATGTTTTGTGGGCTTTTCCTTGTGTGAGGCCGGAACTGAACTCAATACCTTCCTAGGGTGGCCAGTAGGTCCAATCTCACCTAACTCAGGCTCGCCTTCGGATTCCTCTTCAGCTTCTACAGGCATGGATTTTTTTGGCATATATTCCTCATCCGAATCTGATTCCGATGATGCATACTGCAGCACTGCTTTACCCTTGCCCTGTGGAGTCGGCTTAGACTTCTTGGGAGGTGGCTGTCTCTCGGACTCACCAATAGAAATACTCTTAACAGGTTCACGAGGTGGTTGTTTTCGTTTTTGAACCTTTTCTGATTTTTTCTTACTAGCTTTCTTAGCCTCTCGCTCTTCTTTCTTTCTGGCCTCTTCCTCAGCCTTTTTCTTAGCTTCCTCTTCAGCCCGTTGCCTGTCCTCCTCAGCCTGCCTTTCCTTAATGGCTGCTAACAATTCTTCTGTCTGTTTTACTCTTGCCATAACTGTTTTCAAGGTTTCAATGACAATAAAATGATAAGTCAATGTTCAACCTAATTTCAGCAGCATTTCCCCATAAAAATGGACATTTCCAAATCACTACAATACTCAAATACAATCAACATAATCATTCAAGACCCACGAATTCAGAATTCATAACAAAAAATCCAAATTCAAAACAAGAACTTACCTTCTTCTTTTAGAGACAAAAAAATTGCTCCCTCAAGCTTGTTTAATCTTGTTTATGCCCCTTAAAGCTCAAACTCAACAATGGAGAAGATTTGGATTTGGGTTTACGTGGGTGAGGAATGGGTTTTATAGAAGTTATGGTTTATGAAAATGGAAGATGTGGGGATATGGAAGGTTGCAACTTTGAAATGGTGAGAGGTTACGAAGATGAAAGAGTGGAAATGAGGAGAGATGTAACTCAGCTGGAATGACAGAGGATGAACGCACACCTGAAGCTCGACGGTTGCGAAGGCAGGTGAAGGGGTGATGCTTTGGTGCAGTTACGTGGGTAGCATGGGAATGGAAGGGAGCAGTTCGTGGCTTATTGGAGAAGCCACGGACTTCAAAAATTATCCAAAGAAATTTAATAAGTGGCGGTCTTTGGCACTTTTAAAAAAATTTTAACTCAGTTATCGATAATTGCGAATGACACTTATCGATAACTGACCTGCTCTGCTGCACACTTTGAAAGATCTGAAGAAGATGATTATCGATAATTGGTTATTCATGGTTATCGATAATGGACATTTTCTGGCACTGGTTGGCTTAAGCTGAGATTAAGATTATCGATAATTCCTTTAGGAAACTATCGATAATGGGCAAAATTTTTTACTTTTATTTGGATTTTGAGGGAACAATTCTTTTATCAAAATGAAGATAGGTAGTACCTTTTTCTGACTGTAATCCACAAGCCTGCTCTTCCTCATCTGTACTTCACTGTCCCAATCAACCAATTACTCAACTCTGCTCTGATTCACCCCATACTTAACTTTCCAAAGCCACATTTCAACTGAATTTCCATCCTCTTCAATTGCACAAACATACCAAGATTGCTGAATTAAGGCTACCTAAGTATTGAAAAATCTGGCAATGAATCTTACAGCTTCAAAGGGGTCCTAAGGGAAACTTTGACATGAAAGAAATTTTTAGCTCGAAGGACTCCAAAGACGGCCTTAAATCATTTCCTAACTAAGTAAAATTGTTCCAATATGATCATAATGCATTCACATAAATTATTCAAATTTCGATAATTGTGCAAAATGAATGGAATAGGTATGAACTTACAATGCAACTCCATTTCCACAAAATCTCGCTACAACGAAGCATAACTCAAATAATAAGAAGAATCTCACTCTCTTGAGTACAAATTTAAAAATTTAACAAGTTCACAGATTCACATATGCAGGATCAAATGATTCAATTTTGAATTTAATCAAGCATACTACAACATGTGTATTTTGACAGTAAAAGGTATGCAATGATTACAAAAGCTTGCTAAAATCCCATAATATGCACACATCAAATGATATTCAACAAAAAATTTTAAATAGAACCAAAATTTAGCACAACGTGCTCTCCCCCCAACTTAAGATCAACAGTGTCCTCAATGTTGAAAGGAAACCAAAAATAAAGACTAGAACCCTAAAAATATATACACTAATAGAAAAAGGAAAAGAAAATATTATAAAGACATATATATATATACTAACCCAAATGTAAGTAGCGCACACTACTTACCCACCGGATCCTGGTAAACAGGATCAACCAGATGTTCTTCAGTTTCCTCAGAAGAGAAAGTTTCGAGAAAAGGTTTAAGTCTTTGACCATTAACCTTGAAAACATTACCTGACTGAGGGTTAAGAATATCTACCGCCCCATGCGGATAAACTTGATGTACAATGAAAGGTCCTGTCCATCTTGACCTTAACTTTCCTGGAAATAGATGGAGTCGAGAATTGTATAATAGAACTTTCTGTTGGGGTTCAAATTGTTTTCTCACAATATTTTTATCATGAAAAGCCTTGAGTTTCTCTTTATACAATCTCGAACTGTCATAGGAATCTCTTCTGATCTCCTCCAACTCATTGAGTTGTAATTTTCTGTGCTCACCAGCTTGAGTCAAATTGTAATTCAAGGTTTTAATGGCCCAATATGCTTTATGTTCCAATTCAACCGGTAAATGACAAGCTTTGCCATAAACTAGACGATAGGGAGACATTCCCAAAACCGTTTTGAAAGCAGTTCGATAAGCCCACAAGGCATCAATTAGCCTTTGCGACCAATCCTTACGGTTGGGATTCACAGTTTTTTCCAAAATATTCTTTATCTCCCTATTGGCTAATTCAGCTTGACCATTAGTTTGTGGGTGGTAAGCAGTCGAAACTTTATGTGTAACTCCATATTTCTGCATAAGTTTTGCAAAAGGTTTGTTACAGAAATGGAGTCCACCATCACTTATGATTGCTTTAGGCATTCCAAACCGACTAAAAATATTTTCTTTTAAAAATTTCAGAACAACAGAATGGTCATTAGTCTTGGTTGGAATAGCCTCTACCCACTTGGAAACATAATCGACAGCAAGTAAAATATAGAGATTCCCACAAGAAGCAGGAAAAGGACCCATGAAATCAATGCCCCAGCAATCAAAAATTTCCAAAATTAAAATGGGAGTTAAGGGCATCATATTTCTTCGGGTTATTCCTCCTAACTGTTGACATCTCTCACAAGACTTACAGAATTTATATGAATCTTTGAAAAGAGAAGGCCAGTAAAAACCACATTGAAGTACTTTCGCCGATGTCTTCTTGGCAGAGAAGTGTCCTCCACAAGCTTCAGAATGGCAAAATGACAAGATTGATCTTTGTTCATTCTCAGGAACACACCTGCGAATGATCTCGACGATCTTTTCTACCATGTCACTGAATATTCCCATCATACATCGCTGAAATGTACCTGGAGCATTACAGAGGCCAAAGGGCATGTTCTTGAAAGCAAAGGTTCCAAATGGACATGTGAAAGTTGTTTTCTCCTGGTCTTCCATAGCAACTTCTATTTGATTATACCCGGAGTATCCATCTAAGAAACAATAATATGCATGCCCTGCCACTCGTTCCAAAATTTGATCAATGAAAGGGAGTGGAAAATGATCTTTCCTAGTAGCCTCATTCAACTTCCTATAATCTATACACACACGCCACCCAGTAGTGGTGCGTGTAGCAATTGAATCCCCCTTTTCATTGGTCACTACTGTCACTCCAGATTTCTTAGGAACTACATGAATTGGACTTACCCATTTGCTATCAGCAATTGGATAAATAATGCCCACATCCAACCATTTCAACAATTCCCTCTTAACCACATCCTTCATGATGGGATTAAGACGCCTTTGAGGCTGGCGAGTGGGTTTAACATTTTCCTCAAGATTAATAAAATGGGTGCATACAGTAGGGTTTATTCCTCTAAGATCTGCAATAGACCAGCCTAATGCAGTTCTATGTTTTCTCAGCACCTCTATCAGTTGTGTTTCTTGGTCAGTCTTCAAGTGAGAAGAAATAACCACAGGAAAAGTGTCATTTTCTCCTAAGAATGCATATTTCAGATCAATTGGCAGAGTCTTCAACTCTAATACTGGTGGTTCAACAGAGGATGGTAATAATTTCTTTTCTGATGGTGGTAGTTCCTCAAATCGAGGTACCCAACCACTCACCTCCATCACAACTTCATTATTTAAAACAGAGAAATCAGAATTTACCTCATCTTTCATACTTACCTCTACACTCTGATTCTTTATTAGATCATCACTTTGATCATCAGACTTTACTTCAGATAGAAATTCCAAGTGCTCCTGAACAACTGTCTCGATCAAGTTTACTTGTTGATTTTCCTCAGCATCATCACTTTCTTCCATTTGCCTGCAAACATTGAAAATATTTAAGTTAACTGTCATATTTCCAAAAGAAATTTGCATAACACCATTTTTACAATGAATAATGGCATTAGAAGTGGCCAAAAATGGTCGCCCTAGGATAATTGGGATTTGAGTCCCTGAATCAGGTACAGGCTGAGTTTCTAACACAATGAAATCCACAGGGAAATAGAAGTTATTGACTTGCACTATAACATCTTTCACAATCCCCTTAGGCCGTTTCACACTACGGTCTGCTAATTGGAGATTGATTGAGGTTGGTTGCAACTCCCCTAAATCCAATTGTTGATATACATGATATGGAATTAGGTTCACACTTGCCCCAAAGTCAATAAGTGCATGCTCAATTTTATGTTCTCCCATAACAATTGGAATTGTAGGGCACCCTGGGTCTTTAAGCTTAGGTGGAGTATTGGCCTTCAAGATAGAACTAGCCATCTCAGTCATAAAAGCATCCTTAAGAACATTTGTTTTCCTTTTCTGAGTGCATAAATCTTTTAAAAATTTGGCATAAGCCGGCACTCGTTTGATAGCTTCCAACAAAGGAAAATTGATTTTTACTTCCTTAAACATGTCCAGAATCTCAGTATTATCAGTAGGTTTCTTGAACTTTTTAAGCCTTTGAGGAAAAGGTGCAGGAGGAGTATAGAGTTTTTCAGCGACCTGTTCAGGTTCTTTTTCCTCCTCTTGTTCCTTAGGGAATTGATGTTCAAGTTCAGGTAATTCATTTTGTATTTCCTCCCCCCTCTTTTGTGGATTAAAATCCAAATTAATTTTGTTTTGAACCAATTTCGGGTGGATGGTTTTATCAACTGTTTTACCACTCCTAAGAGTAGTGACTGCCTGAACTTGTTCAACATTTCCCTCACTAGTACCCACAGATTCTACATTATTCTGTCCTTTAGGTGCTTGAAAGGATTGTGTAGGAAACTTACCTTTATCCTGCTGCAATATACCTACAGAAGTGTTAAGTTTAGAAACCTGCATTTTCAACTCATTAACAGAATTACGAATGTCAGTCATAGAAACATTCTGACTTTGAATAAATTGAGTGACAATATCTTCCAAGTTTCTCTTATGTGGAGGTTGATAAACAGGAGGATTTACCTGATTTTGCTGAGGAGCAAAATTTGCTTGATTTTGAGATGGTGCAAAGTTAGCATTAGGGTTTGGTGGAAACCCTTGTGCTTGAGGTTGGTAATTTGGAACATTACCTGATTGATTTTGGAATTGCCCTTGAGGGTAATATCCTTGCTGATGTTGCTGCTGTGGATGGAACTGTTGTGAATTCCCTTGTGAAGGACCTGCATTTTCATTTCTCCATTTAAAATTTGGATGATTTCTCCAGTTTGAATTGTAAGTCTCTCCATAAGGAAAATTTGACACTTTCTGTTGTGTTCCTTGGTAAATGGCATTCACACTGGCCTGGTCATTACACGACTCTTTGAAAGTAGGATACGAGGGACAATCATCAATTGAATGCCCTTGTATATTACACAGATTACAAAATTCAGCTTCCTTAGGAATAGGTAATGTAGAAACTTCATTTACCTTTTTCATTTCCAAGGCTTCTACTTTCTTTGTCAATTGGGCTAACCTGGCCTGAGTCTCATCTGATTCTTTTACAGAAAATTTTCCACTAGCTGTTGGAGTTCGAGACGTTTCTGGGATAGTGTTAACTTCCCAGTCACGTGCTCGTGCAGAAATAAAATCCAAATGATCCCAAGCCTCATCAGGACTTTTTTCAAAAAACATGCCATTACTCATCATTTGAATGAACATTTTGGTATCCGAAGATAACCCTTGATGAAAATAATTTATGAGTTGGCTTAAATCCATGCCATGATGAGGAATTGCATAAGTTAAACTTTTGAATCGTTCCCAAGTTTTGGCAAAGGATTCATTGGTTTTCTGTGTAAAACATTGCAATGCCTTCATTAAAGCATTAGTCCTCTCAGGTGGGAAAAATTTGTCAAAGTATTGCTGCTGCAATTGAGTCCATGAGAAAATAGTGTTCTCCCTAAGATACATCAACCATTTCTTAGCTAGGTCTCTGAGAGAAAAAGAAAACATTCTCAAACAAATTATATCGTGTGGTGCGCCAGTATACAGCATTGTACCACATGCTTCTTCAAAGTCATGCATGAACTCATACGGATCCTCTGACTCAAACCCATGGTACAAAGGTAAGAGTCTCACCATATCAGGTTTTATTGGAAATTCTACTGCGTCACGAGGCAGCACGATACAACTTGGTAAAGAATATCTCTGAGGATGAAGAGTCTCTCTAAGAGTTCTTCGCTGAGGTGCTAATGGTTGGTTTAAGGCTTGGTACTGAGGATATTGATTATGAACTACTCTCCCAACAAACTGAGGTGGTTCATTGAAATTTTGACCATTAGTACCTTGATTTTGACCACTACCTAAACCAGTATTATTTCCTATACCACTTCCACTTCCTTCAGCATTTTGAGAATTTACAACTTGTTCAGGATCAAAATGAGGGTTCTCCATATGAGGAAATTCCATTGAAAAAGATTCAAGTATACTACTTACAGAAAAATTAGAACTTATATTTACGGAGTTTTCTTGATCAACTCTTACAAGTCTATCGAATTCGTCACGAATCCAATTGGACATGCACTAATTAAGAAGAAATACTCTGGTGATAATTACAATGGTTAAACAACAATAAATGGAAGAAACTTACCGGACTTGCAATGAAATTGCAAGTTACCTCTAGCTACTTCAGATTTGACTGTTTCTCAATTGTTGCCAATCCCCGGCAACGGCGCCAAAAATGCTTGCGCGTAAGAAGTGCAGTTCAATCCCAAGCGTAGGATCTATCCTTGCAAGCATAGTAATTCATGGAGTCCCATGGTTG
>JAESVK010000575.1:18383-35933 GCA_017140935.1 Hamamelis virginiana | reverse complement strand
TCTCACCCAAGTTCCGCTCATTCCACCAAATTAATCGCGTTTTTAATCAGCTTTATTAAAATACTGCATTTTCGCTTCGACCCAATCGGAGCACTTTCCACCATCAACTTAAATTGACAATATTCTTTCAACTTAATTAATTCTAAAAAGTCTTTTATTATAAACCTGCATTTCCCAGTGGTTCGACACCCGTGCTCACTAGTCACAATCGAATTGAGATTAACAGTCACGCGGTTTTATAAATTAAATTAATCTTGATCACTAACAAGGAATAATCTCCCTTGTCATCAGAGTCGATCAAATTTTGACACTATCGATAGCGCATCCTGGCTATCGATAGTTACGTGGCACTTTGCCTTGTAAAATGCAGAGGTTCTCCGTATGATTCTTTGTACTTCAATAGGCTGCTCTGGACCTTTTCTGAATTCTTTATTAATTCGAGATGATCAAAAAGGCTTCGTAGGCGACGACTTTAATTTGTACAATCTGCACAGATTTCTTGAAACAGAGAATTTTAACCCATTTGTACAGATCTTATGCAAAACGATATTTATCATGCAACTATTTATATAAGAGAACACAGTAATACCATCATTTTAGAGAATGATTGTGATACAATCAATAGTTTATAAATATGAGGAGATGCAACCCTAATAATTAAGTCTTCACATTCTAGGGTTCCTAACCCTCATAGCCGAATTCTCTCTCTCCACTCCCTCTCCATGCTAGTTTGTTTCACAAGGGTTGTGGAAGACTAGAAGGTTCAAGGAATCTTGCTCTCGTGTGGATACGCTTTGGAGGTTTCATCTCTTTGAAACTTGGAGGAAAGCTACATCGAAAAACATAATCAAGTAAGGCTTATTTATTTTGTTAAATATTCATTCTTGTTTGTATGTTTTTATTTACATAACCCCATGCTCGAAAAGATTCTTGAAGGTTTGTGAACATGGATTATTTTATAAAAGAAAAAAGTTTTACTTTTTCCTCTTCCGCTGCGCATCCATGGTTTTTAATCACAAATCCTTTCAGTCTCTGCCATGGAGATGTGTATACAATGTATACACTGGGGTCTCTTGTACATCCTACAAGGGATTAGACCCCGCACCTTTGAAGAACTAACTACTCGGGCCCATAACATGGAACTTAGCATTGCTTACCACGGTGCAAAAAATCACCATTCTGCTAGCCGACAAAAGGGATGGAAGGATAAAATAAGGAGATTGAAGAACCTTGTTGAAGAGTTAATGATAGTCACCACGACACAATCTAAAATCTTTGGACATGGAAAAAAAAAAGAAAGGAAAATGGGAAAATCGAATAAATGAAATTAGAATTATCACACTACCCTCAAGGAGTTGAAGGAAAATGAGTACTCTTTTCCAAATTTTGTTGTACTATTTATGCAGGAGGACTTCCTTTATAAAAAAGTAATCAAGTTACCACAGTGTAAGTGTCCTGAGGAGATGAAGCGTGCCGACAACCCAATATACTACAAGTATCACCGCATAATCAGTCACCGAAAAAATGCTTTGTGTTAAAAGAATTGATCATGAATCTAACAAAACAGGGAAAGATCCCATTAGAACTTGAAGAAATGATAGAGTCAAACCATGCTACATTAAGTTTTCGCTCCAAACACTGGGGGCATCTTTTAAGACTATCCAATTTGGATCGCTTGAACCTATGGAGATTTAAGTCCCTCGCTAAACTACTCTCAGGGACTGCCACTCAAGCTTCGACACCAGGTCAATCATTGAAGACGAGGGATGGACTTTGGTGACTCAAAATAAATAACAAGTTTTTCCCTTTTATATGAATATTTTAATGATTAAAAAAAAACTAAAAAAAAAAAACTTCTTAATAATTATGACTTTGCCATTCCCTATATAAACAAACCCCACCCCTTTCTTTCTTCACATTCCAGCCGTGAGAGACGAGGAGAGACCGAGAGAGAGAAGTGATCGGCCCAAACAAGGGAGGTTATTTCCTCGTTTGTGATCAATATTTAAATTTATAAGTGAACTCGTGCTTGTAACCTCAATTCGTTGAAAACATGGTTTTCGCACTGGTGTCGATCCACAGGGACTAAAGGCTGTGTTATGAGAAACTAAAGTGAGATTAATTTTAGTTAAGGAGCAATCTTTGATTTTGAAGAGTGGTTGTTGTTTAAACTACTGATTATAAAACTAATGATAAAAACCTTGGGTTTTCGAATCCACTTAACTCGCGTCAATCACATTCGTAAGTTTGATTAGAGTTCATGCATATTCATGGTAGTGATGATTTAAACTACAAGAATAAATCATTAATAATAATCATGCATATATGAATCAAGCACGGATCATCCCTTTAAGGCATGGACTGTCAAACGAGAATGCACAATCCATCCAAGTTGGACATGAACCATCTAGATTCACATATACATATTCGATAAGAACCATTGTATAACAAACATAATTGCAATCACAGAAAACAATCATATTAATGTATAAAATCATTTAAAACCAAATTGCACTATGGCAATATTCTCTAAGTTATACAATTACCATGAATATATATAAAACCCAAATCCAAACCTTACAAATATAAAAGAATGGAGAGAAGCTTCATCTATACCCAAGAAGGAAGCGTAGCCGCTCATAGCTTCGAGCCTTCGAGTTTCCTTTTCTTGGCCAGCTCAGGGAGCCTAAGGGTAGAGGTTAGGTGAATCAATTCTTGGTTGGAGAGTCGTTTTTGAGTCTTTGAGTCTTGTTTTTGTGTTTTGGTGTTTTGTGTGCCATGTCTCAGTATTGAGCAGTTTCTTTTTGTAAAGGAGTTGAAATTTGTGATATGGATGATCAAAGGGTTAAATATTGCATCTTAAAAAAAAAATGAAAATAAAGAAAGAAAGAAGAAATAAAAATAGTTTGCTTGTGTATCACCCCTCTCAAAGCTGAAAATTTAAAGCTCAATTCAAGTTGGAGGGTGTGTAAAAAAAAGAAAGATCAAAAGTGAATGATGCAACAAGAATAAAAACCCAGAAATCCTTTATATTCCAATCTTCTCTGAACTCAGTAATTATGCTAAAGAGCATGGTACATTGCTTTTCGTCTTTATGGGTTAGGTTGTGTCGTTTTGAGTCGTTTCCATTTTTAGAGTAGTTTAGGTTTGTTTTGATTTGTTTTAGGTATGGTGTATGTGATGGTTGGGTAGAGAACCTAAACCATGTTTTTAAACCATCACATGTCTTTATGCTTTCCATTATTGAACCAAAATGCATTATTGAGCACATAAAGTCCTATTTGATTCCATGAACTACCTATATTTTATTTTGTTGCAACTTTACTATCTTTTATGTATTTGTGTGTAGTTTCATTCTCTTTCACCATTCTTCCCAAACTTATCTTCCATAGTGTTGTTATTTTTCTTCGTTTTCTTATCTTTTGTGTTATATTTCTCAGTTCATTCTCTTTGTTCTTCGTGTTCTCTATCCCATTTGTTTAAGTTTGGTTATTTGACAGTTTAGAACTTGATTGAGTGATTCCACTTCACTACACAAGGATTTCACTTATTCAATGTTAGTTCAATGCATTGCATGATTTATGAGTAGTTAGATTGCTTAGCATGCTCATTGTGTTGAAATATGTTTTTCCTAATCTTTGTGAATAAGGGGAATGAATTGAAATTTGCATGTTTGTGGGTGTCATTTCTGCAAACCCTCACGAGACTATAACTCGTCCACTAGTGGGAACCTAGGGGTTTAAAGGCTTGTTGCATACGCTGAATGCAATCATGATTCCTTGCGAAAGTGGCTTTTATTTAGTTTTGTTTTCTTTGGTAGTTAGCTTTTCTTTGATTTCGTAGTGTTTTAGGTTCAGTGATTTGCTAGGGACTAGCAAAATTTAATTTGGAGGGTGTGATTGCTCTGCAATCAATGCATTTATTGAGTCTTTTTTACTATATTTTAATGGATTATACTTGAACTTTGTTTTGATAGCCATAATTCATGAACTTAATGTTTTTATCTTGTTTTGTAGGAATTCTCTATAAAAGTTGCATTTTGAGCATGCTTGAGGCTGGTTTTCTACATTCGCTCTCGGATGAACCTAAAAGTGGAGCCAATAGGAAGGGAAAACACTCAAAAGGGTGCAAGGAAGCATTTGGGCAGCTTTTGGAAACATAAAAAGAGCAAACAGAGCAAAAGAAGAACTATTGATAGACATCTTATCGATGGCCTATCGATAAAGGGTGCCCATCGATAGGCAAGACCTCCTACCTATTGATAGACAGAAGTCTTACATTCTAATTTTTGACCCCTATCGATAGGCCATCCCTAGCCTATCGATAGGCTCTTCCTCGGGAGTCGTGCCCACAATTTTTAGCAGCTTTTTGAGCTATTTTTGGAGAGTTCTATTTCTATAGGATTGCTGTATAGTATATAAGTGTTCTTTTCTGAGTTGATTAGGTCAGCATTATAGAGTAGCACAAATTTAACTAACTCCAATGGGAGGATAGGTAGTCTTTCCTATTAGTGTAGTGACACTTAAGTTAATCTGTGGGTGCATATTAAAGAATATGTACACTGAACTTGATATGCTAGAATATTCCTATGGAATTTAAGTCAAAGGAATATTCTTATGTTACGTCCATTTGGTTATCCTAAGACCTAAGACACCATGGATGTCTTATGCCTGAGTTGTTAGGGTTTGATAGTGTCTTATACAGCCTTGCTCTTAAGGTTGTAGTCGATACTCATTGGCTCTAATAGGTCTTGCATGAAGGCATATGAGTGGTCAATAAGGAATCATCACTCTCAGTATTATGAGAGAGAATGTCAGGGTCAGTTCTCAAATATAACTCTCAATGTGAATCTCTGGCCAGAGTGATAGGTGAACTATGAAAGGGTTTCATAGGGTTCATCTGATTGAGATTATAATTTGAAGAACATATGACAAGAAAGTTAAGAAAGGGTTTTGACTTATATCCATACCCTAAATATCTTAACTGTGACATTAGGGGATGAAAGATTAAGTAACAAGAAGTGTTCACATAGTTCTGCTATTCACCCAAACTTAGGGTATGTCATGACATATTGCTAGATGTCACTCATGACCAGTGAAAGCCTATTGATAAGTGTTATCAATGAAGGCATAATTGGAATAGTTCCAATTAAACCTTTAAATAGAAAGTTTCTATTTTAGGAGACATAGAGATGTCCCTAGTCACTGCTAGGTTGGGGTGAACCTAATGGGCCACACACAAACAAAGAGCATAAGAGAGTCTCTTGAATTAAAGAGAGAAGGGAATTTCCTAAAACTAATTCCATTAATAACCTTGTATGTTATTTGTCAATATATATAAGGAATTAAGTTATATATTAATTAGTAATATATAAGGGGAATTAAGTTACTTTTGGAAATAAGTATTAAATAGAAACCCTAGGGGTTTTCTATAAATACTAGAGCATGAGACATGAGAATAAGCCTCCCATCCTCACATTAGAGAAATAGTTTCTCTCCCTCTCCAATCTTGATTCTTCCATTGTTGAGAAGCTTCAAGGATTCAAGCGGTCTTGTGATCGTGTGGATATCGTTGGAGACTTCATCTGTTTGAAGTTCAAGATCAAGGATCACAAATCGAAAGGCTAATCAAGTAAGTCTTGTTTATGTTTGATAAATATGTATGCTTTTTTTTTTTGTAAATCACATGTCCCTATTCTTGTACGATCATGGTTAGGATATTCGATGATGGAATCATCTTTAAAAAATTTTTATTTTGTCTTCCGCTGCGATTCCATGATTTTGAAGCAATCCTTTCAGTGGTATCAGAGCCAATTACAAGCATGGACATGAGATTAATGATGTTTGGCAATGGTTTACTTAATTAAAATAAAAAATCAATGGTTTTGGAAGCTGTCGTGAATTCGGCCATGTGAGGGTTCTTGTAGAACCTCATGTGTTTTGCTTATAGTTTGTGTTTAAATGGCAACTAGGGTTTATTAGAACACCTAGCTAGGTCACGGCAAGGTGGGGGCTGCCATATAAGGGTTCGGCCATATGGGGTTTTACCCCTTTGGTGTTTGAGATTCAAAGGTTTGATAAAAACCCTTAAAAGTTTTGGGTTTTCTCTCTCTCTCTCTTTTAATTTCGGACCACCTAGGGCTTGTTGGTTTTGAGTTTTGATTGTTGGGATTTATTCTCCATGGTGGATTGAAGCTTGGAGCATGATCAAAACCCCACAAAAGGTACGGCCTCTCTCTCCTCTCTCTCTCTCTCAATTTCGGCCTCTTAGGGTTTTTGAACCCTAACTTGGTTCTTTAATTGTTTGATTCACGATTTATGTTTTAGAAACTTAAATATTATCATCTGTGGTTGAATCTTGAGTTTTTGAAACCCTAGATGTAAATGGATGATGTTCTTGATTTTGAGAAAATTATAAACAAAAGCTTGTTTTGAGAAAATTAGCATTAATGGAGATTTAGGGTTTTAGAAAACCCTAATGGGGATTTCGGCCATGGGGTTTTACACCCACATGGATTTCGGCTACTAGGGTTTTTTCAAACCCTAGAATATATTTGCATATATCTTGATTGATTTTAAATTGTTAAAACTTTGATTCTTGATGAATGCAAATAACTTAGTTTAAATTTGTTTAAACTTGAAGCTATATTGATGATGCTTGTTAATGTGTTCAACAATGGTGATTTAGGGTTCTTTGAATCCTTGTATTCATCATCAATGGTGGCTGGTTTAGGTTTTAGAAACCCTAAACCAAAATAGGAATATTTCTTTATTTGTTTTAGGAATCCCTAAATGTCAAACAAAGAAATCCCTAGTTTCTATTTTGAGATTATTTGATTTAGGAAAGTTTCATGATTTTGATTTGATTCTTTCTTATTTTAAATGATTTTAATTTAGAATATATTTCATCATATTTTGTGTTTATGGAAACCCTAAAAGGGTAGGATTAAGGTAAGGTTCTTTAACCCTAACCCTAAAAGTAACCCTAGCACTCTCTCTCTCTCCCACTAAAGCTCATGGCCACATGGGTTTGGAACCCTAGTGTGCCTTATTTTATTTTATGTTTTCATGATCTTGTGTTCTTCATAGATTTTATAAAGTGTTTATGAAGTTTTCAATATTAATTATATTGTTTTTGAAAATTAAAAATGAAGAACATGAAGGTTTATTGAAAAGTGTTTTTATGAAACAATTTTAGTGTTCTAGAGAGATTGTGAAATTCATGTGATGAGTTATTGTTTTTAATTGCTTAAAAACATTTAGGGATGCTGCTAGATGATATATAAATGTGTTAAAAACGTTTTAGCATGCTTGTATATTGAAAGGATTAATTTTGAAATCGTTTTGAAATTAAAAACTGGGTTGCTGTTTTTCTGGGCAGCAACCATGAAGCTTATGTAAAATCCATGGAAAATAGTTTCTGGGATTTTTGAAGCTTGCCACCTATTGAATTCATTAATATAAGGTCTTAAAAAAGTCTAGGAAGAGTTCCCATGATTTTTAATGACCTAGAATAGCCACACTAGAATTTTTGTGATTAAGAGTCAAATCTGGAAAATTTGACTCTCTGTCACAAAATGCCCTAATTTGATATCAAACGTTAGAATCAAGTCTTGAGACCCCTGCCATTATTTTTTAAAAACCTAGTGAATTGAAGTGTTTCCATGACTTAGTTCATTATAGGTTAGGTCAGTTAAAGTCATTTGTGAGCAAATTCTAGAATCTGCCATGGTTTGGAGTTAGTGTCACAAAGTGCTTTAAAATGATACCAAACGTTGGAATCACCAAACGAGACCTATGCCATTTGAAAGATGACCGAAAATCCTTGTGAAATAGAGTATTCTCACATTTTAAAAGTTTGTTTTAATATAGGAAAGTTTAGTCCCAAAACAGTAGCTGAATTCTTAGTTTTGTAGAAAATTGGGTTTGTGTCTTTTCAATAATTTTTGGTTTTGAGTTATTATTTAAATCCTCCCATATAGGTTAAAGTTAATTAATCTATAATGCATATTAAAGTGTTAAATGCATGATAGGAATTATGAGAATAATTTCTCAAATTAAATTCTATTTATTTAAAACCCTAATAGAGTTAATTAGGAGTTTTACTTAAGGAAAGACACTTGTATATTCATATGAGATATGATGGGTTTATTTTAAATGAGATTTAAAAGATCGTAATTACTGTTATGAGATATTAATAATATTGACTTTAATTAATTAAATGCCATTGCCATCATTGCCTTTCTTTTGTTGTTATTGTTTTATTTATGCAATGAGTTTGTATAAATATGAATGGATGATTATGGACTTAAGACCAATTAAATGAGATGTGATTGGCCGCATTAGATGTGTTTGGTTTATTTTAAGGGTTGTATTTAAAGTTGTTTAAATTTAGGTGATGTAATTAATTTGGGGCTTGCATGCCTCTTTCCCTCTCAATCCCTATGTATCCCCTATCTCCTTAATCCCCTTCTTTCTTTTATTTTAAATGTAATATTTGATACTTGGTGGAGCATGGTGGACTTGAGGTGCATGGTGGAGTTTTGTTCGAGAGGAAAAGGCAAGCACTTGAGAAGGACTTGACAAGGACTTCAAGACTTTTCGAAAATCTTTTAGTCTTGATGTAATAGTTACATAGTTTTAATTGCGATCACCTAACCCTCATTATAGACCTAGGGTTCATCTTTTTGGCTCAAAGCTTGAACCCACCTAAAGTCCATAATCAATCCAAGGCCCAATAATATATGAGATGTATGCATGGTAGGGGCCTTGACCTAATTTATTATATGTTCAAGATGAATCCACCATAGCCTCTAGAAGGACAGTGGGAGGATAATCGAGAACTAATATTAAAGTTTGGTCTAAATTTTATATGTATGGTTGATATATATAAATATGTGATGCATGTGATGTATGTCTATTTTAAATAAGACCATTTTATAAAACCCCTTTTAATTCAAAATTAAGTTGTAAGGAAGAGGCCTTGGGCTTTATCCTATCCTCCCATCATTACATGATAGGTGGATTCTTATGGTGGATATGTTTGGCTGCAGATATGCGGGAACATGCTCATCCTGAGGGTTCATACGGTCTTGTTTTAATATTGGATATCATAAGGTGTGATAATGGTGTATCCCAAGAACCTATTATGTGAGGGGTACAACATTCAATTGACCACACTTATGTGAATGATGGGTGTGACTTAACTAAAGAGTACTATCCAAGAACCTATTATGTGAGGATACTACAATTTAGTGGCTAAAGGATGATTAGAATTTGCTTTAAGAAGCATTATGATAAGAGTTATCCACTCATTAAGGGTTAGTATCCAAGAACCTATTATGTGAGGATTACTAATTCTTAAATGGGACCCCAATCCCTGCTATGGAAATTCAGATTATGAAATTCCCGAGTCTCATCAAAGGGAGTATGAGATTTGAATAAAATAGTGGGAGGTACCATAAGACTTAAAAACCAATAGGGATTTATGGTTTATTTAATATGAAATTTACTTTTATTATTTTATATTGTGGATGGCTCCACTAAACCCATTATCTAGAATCCTTAATGATAATCGTTTGACTGGTCCAAATTTCAATGACTGGGTTAGAAACCTGAAAATAATCTTAGCTGCTGATAAAATTGAATATGTTATCAAATCTCCAAGCTCCAATGTTTTACCTGAAGGGGCATCTGAAGAGGAGCAAGACATTTATAATAAGTGGCTTGAGCATGATGTGCATCAGGTGCTACATGATGGCATCGATGACCAATGAGCTCCAAAGGCAACATAAGGTCATAGACAGTGCATATGCGATCCTCAAGAATCTTAAGGAGTTGTATGAATCACAAAACAGAATTGTAAGGTACAATGCTGTGGGTGATCTTTTCTCCGCTAAGATGGTAGAAGGGACATCAGTTAATGAGCACTGTCTCAAAATGATCCGAAACATTCACGCTCTTCATGATCTAGGCGTCGAGATCAATTCGGAGATGAGTACAGATATTCTACTTCATTCACTTCCTTCAACCTTCAAACAATTCATCATGAACTTTTACATGACTGATGTGAATGATAAAGTTTCACTAATTGATTTGATGAATATGTTGAGTACTGCTGAGAAACCTTGAAAAAGGATTCCAAAGGGAATGTGTTGGCTATACATGGGGCATCAACTTCTAAACCCAAGCCCAAGGGCAAAGGTAATAAGAAGAAGAAGTCCAATCTTAAGCCAAAAGGAGGAGTGAAGAAGAAGAATACAAAGGGAAAGTGTTTCCACTGCGGCAAGACAGGTTACTGGAAAAGAAATTGCGAGGAGTACCTGGCTTCATTGAAGAATGGTTCTTCTGATGGGCACGTCTTGTATTTGATTTACTAATTGAGAATTAGTATTATTTTGCTTTATGGTATGAGATACGTAACTATGTTTTTCTTGTACAATGCGATTGTATGTAGGAGACAAAGGGAAGCAGAAAGTTGAGTAAACATTAGGCTTACAGTGTTTGGAAAGGATCAAGAGTTGCTGCCTTCAACACTACAGCTCAATTCTTGACTAGTTTATTTAGAATTTCATGAACTTTTAATTATTGCCGGTTTGTAATAAATACTTCTTTGAAAGTTTTATTTAGTTTTGAATATTTCAATTATTTAAAACAGTTTATTTATAATATTGATTATTTGGATAAATTCTAGCAATTGTTTTAAAGTTCTAAATTCTTAATGAATGCTATTAAATATATATATGATTCAACTTGGTAGGTTATATTGATAAATGAATCTTGACACTTTGTCTAAATTCATTAATATAATCCAATCTAAGGAGATTAAAAAGATAATGCATGAGATGTATAAACCTTATAATTTAGTATACTTCATATCAATTTTGAATATTTGAAAGTGTTCAAAGAATTCAAAACTGTGAATATTTGAAGAGTTCAAATTATTCATTTGGAGTAAAACTAAAAGAAAATATTGAGAATATTTTAGTTGAATCATTTTTATAAAGAGGACCTTAAATATGTTAAACATTGTAGTTTAAAGAATTAATTTAACTATGAGATATTTGAAATAAACCTTAAAAGCTATGCTTTCTTTAATAAAGAGTTATTAGAAAGCAATGTTTCCATGATGGTTGAGAACCATTCCTTTATGAAACATTTTAAAGGATTTTATATTATTAAAGAGTTTAATAAATAAATACGTTGTTTCAAAAGGACTAGTGGGAGCAATAAAGTCATCATTCATTCTCGATTTTCTTTATTTAAGTACATACTTTAAATACTAAGTGTAGTATCATGAATTCCATAAAAGTTATGGGAATTCTAATCTCTCAAAAATGTTGATTTTATGAGGGATTATATATGAGTTTAATATTTGAGAAATATGGAACCTCATAAATGATTATGTACTTAATACCATTGATGCTACAAAAGTTATAGGCAGATATTGGAATTATTCAGAATAATGATCCTGAATAAAAGTGAGTATATTCTTAAGATAGTTAAGAATGCGATACTTACATGAATAAAGAAATCTATAAAGGGTGACATTTACAAGTTGCCTTAAAGAATGCCTAGTACATACTATTCTCTACCAAGAACATAGGTCTCATTTACTAGACATCAGAGTTGGCAGCAGAATTATAGTTTAATTACTATTATTGAAAATAATAAAGATGCAAAGTTTGTTTGCATAGGATCTCCATTGCCATAACATCTCATGGGAGTTATAAGCCTTGTTTTTCGAAGACTAGTATAAGATACTATGGTGATTGGCTTTAGTGCAAGTGGGAGATTGTTAGAAGTATGCCCTAAATCCAATCCTAAAGAGCATATTCATTTTCATATTAATATAAGAAGGTATTACTTGTCGTTTATATATTCAATTATATATATGATAATGTCCATGAATAAATGATAAGAGAAATATGTATCTCAAGTTTGTTGAGATATGGAGACTCATATTTCTGAAAGAATACACCATGGGAACGCAACGGAAAGTAGGTTTTAAAATTTTCCCCATGTATTCATCCATGAATCTTCTTAATCGATGAATCGAATCAACTTTAAATTAAAAACATTAAAGTAAAGCTTACATTGATTTGTTCCTTTGCGATGTTCTCTTCCTTTGATGATCGTCCTCGCTCAATCCTCGAGCTCCAAAAGAATGGTGGCCTCCAATGAACGTCCACACGAACACAAGAGTTGCAAAACCTTCTTGAATTTTTCAACCCTTGAAAAAGACAAGCATGGAGAGGGAGAGAGAGAGAGGGGCGGCAATTTTAGAGAGAGAGAATGGGATGGATGCAAGCTTAAAAGCTATTAGGGTTCACTCTCTTTAAATAAGCCTCTCCTCTTCTTAGGGTGTTTGGTTACTAGTGCTAGCATGACCATTAACCCTATTTTGGTTATTCCCATTCTTGAATTAGATATCCTTTTGGCTATTAATTAATTAACCCTTAATTAATTAAAGCCAAACATATATTAACAAGAATGCAACCCTCTCACAAGTTTAACAACCTCACTTATGTTCTTATGTGTGTGACCCATTGGGTTCATCCCAACCTAGTAGTGGCAGGGGACATCTCAATGTCGCCCAAAATAGAAACTTTCTATTTTTAGGTTCGATTGGAACAATTCCAATTTTGCCCTCAATGATAACCTTATCATTAGGCCTTCACTAGTCATAAGTGACATCCAGCAATATGTCATGACGTACCCTAGGTGTGGGTGAATATACGAACGTGTAAATGAACCCTTCGTGCTATAAATAATCCCTCACCAAACAATGTCTCGATTAAGTTAGTTGGGTATGGATTCATGTCAAACCCTAACTTAATCATGCGTTACTAATTCACCAGATTATAATCTCAATTAGGTATGCCCTTGAAACACTTTTCTTGGCAACCTTCTGCTTTGGCCAAAGACTCCATTGAGATAGTAACTGTGAACTAACTAAGACATTCGCCCTTTCTTATTAAGGGTGGTGATCCTCTATTGCACACTCACCTATCTTCATACATAACTCACTAGAGCCAATGAGCACCGATTACATCCTTATGATTAAGGGTGTATGAGATACTATCAAACTTTAGCAATTCATATATAAGATAACATGTGGTGTCTCAAGTCTAAGGATTACAACTGTGACTATACACATGAGCAGCCTTTGACATACAAATAGAACTCCATAAGCTGTACTCAAATTGGTCACGTTCAGTGTACCTGTTCTCTAACAAGCACCCACAGGTTTACTATAGTGTCTCTACACAGATGGTTCGAGACTCACCATCCTCCCATGGAGCTAGTAAAACCTGAGCTAATCTTAACGGTTTATAATCGTCCAAATATATAAACCTATGATCAGGAACCAGTTTAGGATAGAAGTACTTGAGAGTTATAAGTCTCTCTATCTCAATACTTGAGATATAACTCTCTATCATACTATCCAAGGACTTTATCATGAACAATAATTAAACACAAGTTTACATGATAAAAATAGCCATATCATAAATGAATAAAGATCCATACAAGATATTATAATGAAATATAAAACCCTAAACTCAAAAGAACAATTGGTTTTAGGGCACATATCTAACAATTTCTCATACACATTTATTCTAAAATGGTTCCTGCTCATAGGTTTATTAAAGAGGATATTTATTAAACCGGCAGTAGCACAGATTTAAACTAATTCCAATGGGAGGATAGGTAGTCTTTTCTATCAATGTAGTGACACTTAGGTTAATCTGTGGGTGCATATTAGAGAATATGTACACTGAACTTGATCTGCTAGAATATTCCTATGGAGTTTAAGTCAAAGGAATATTCTTATGTTACGTCCATTTGGTAATCCTAAGACCTGAGACACCATGGATGTCTTATGCCTGAGTTGTTAGGGTTTGATAGTGTCTTATATAGCCTTGATCTTAAGGTTGTAGTCGATACTCATTGGCTCTAATAGGTCTTGCATGAAGCAATATGAGTGGTCAATAAGGAATCATCACTCTTAGTATTATGAGAGAGAATGTCGGGCCAGTTCTCAAATATAAGTCTCAATGTGAATCTCTGGCCAGAGTGATAGGTGAACTATGAAAGGGTTTCATAGGGTTCATCTTATTGAGATTATAATTTGAAGAACATATGACAAGAAAGTTAAGGTAGGGTTTTGACTTATATCCATACCCTAAATATCTTAACTGTGATATTAGGGGATGAAGGATTAAGTAATAAGAAGGGTTCACATAGTTCTGCTATTCACCCAAACTTAGGGCATGTCATGACACATTGCTAGACGTCACTCATGACCAGTGAAAGCCTATTGATAAGTGTTATCAATGTGGGCATAATTGGAATAGTTCCAATTAAACATTTAAATAGAAAGTTTCTATTTTAGGAGACATAAAGATGTCCCTAGTCACTGCTAGGTTGGGGTGAACCCAATGGGTCACACACAAACAAAGAGCATAAAAGAGTCTCTTGAATTAAAGAGAGAAGGGAATTTCCTAAAACTAATTCTATTAATAACCTTGTATATTATTTGTCAATATATATAAGGAGTTAAGTTATATATTAATTAGTAATATATAAAGGAAATTAAGTTAATTTTGGAAATAAGTATTAAATAGAAACCCTAGGGGTTTTCTTTAAATACTAGAGCATGAGACATGCTAGCACTAAGCCTCCTATCCTCACATTAGAGAAATAGTTTTTCTCCCTCTCCAAGTTTGATTCTTTCATTGTTGAGAAGCTTTAAGGATTCAAGCGGTCTTGTGTTCGTGTGGATACCGTTGGAGACTTCATCCGTTTGAAGTTCAAGATCAAGGATCACAAATCGAAGGCTAATCAAGTAAGTCTTATTTATGTTTGATAAATATGTATGCTTGTTTTGTAAATCACATGTCCCTATGCTTGTACAATCATGGTTAGGATATTCGATGATGGAATCATCTTTATAAAATTTTTATTTTGTCCTCCGCTGCGATTCCATGATTTCAAAGCAATCATTTCACTGTAGTGCTTCACAGACACTGAAGTGTGATGGAAGCTTGTTCAGGTTAGGCAGAACTTTATTTTCTTCCATGACTTGACCAACTTTAGTAGTGCCAGTCCTCTCTTTACTGTCTATAGACTTGTCTTTGTCAAAGGTTTCATTGTAGGAGACCATATAAGTTGAGGCCACTAACTCATGATCGAAGAAGTCCTTAGGAAGTATTCCCATAGGGTGATGGAAATGAGAGATTTCTGCTCCAATTTCTTAAGTTGTGTTGCCTCCTATCTTATATTGAATTTATTTTCCCCATCTTTTTTTATGTGTCGACGAGAGTTTATCTTATGTCGCCCTGCTTTAGGAAGAAAGGGTTGGTGTTGAGGCATGTTCTTCTTGTGCGAATTTCTTCGAGTCACCGAAGTCCATCCCTCATTGTCTTCAATGACTGACGTGGTGTCAAAGCTTGAGTGGTAATCCCCGGAAGCAACTTGGTGAAGGATTTAAACCTTTATAAGTTCAAGTGATCCAAATTATATGGTGTTAGAACATGCCCCCGGTGTTTGGTGTAAAGGTGTTGAAAGTTTTGGTGGAGTTTGTGAAAGTATAGGGTTAAAAGAGCTACAGGTGACGGTTGCATGGTTTAACTCCATCACTTTTTTAAGTTCTAAGTGAATTTTCCCCTGCTGTGTTAAACTCATATTGATTAATTCCTTCAACACAAAGCACTTCTCTACTGGGTGACTGATGATGCGGTGGTACTTGCAATACTTTGGGTCATCGACACACCCCATCTCCTTTGGACGCTTATACCCTGGTAACTTGATCACTTTCTTCTGAAGCATGTCCTCCAGCATGAATGGTACATTAGAATCTTGAAAATGATACTTTTTTTTCCTCCAACTGCTTGAAGGTAGGGCGATGTTTTTCCTTTCCATGATTCGATTCCACCATTTTAATTTCTTTTTTCTTTCCGCATCCAGAGATTTTAGCTGGTGTCATCGTGACTGTCATCGACTCATCGACTAGGCTCTTTAAAGGCTTATTTCCCCTTATCTCATCCCTTCTTTCGTTTTACTGGTCAATAAAATGAATGGCCTCTTTCACCATGGTAAGCAATGCTGAGCTCCATGTCATGGGCTCAAGTAGCCAGTTCTTCAAAGGTGCAAGGTATAATCCCTTGAATGATGTACAAGAGACCCCAGTGCATACCTTGTATACACATCTCCACTGCAGAGACTTCTAAAAGGCTGTCCTTACATTCAAGGCTTAATAAGCGCCAGCGGTTGATGTAGTCAACGACAAGCTCGTCCTTCTGCTGCTTTGTGTTTGTGAGCTCCATCATGTTCACGGTATAGCGAGTACTGTAAAAGTGATTCAAGAATTTTTGTTCCATTTTCCCCCAATTGTCAATGGACTCGAGCTCCAAGTCAATGTACCGATCAAAGGCATTCTCTCGGAGGGATCGAACAAATTGATTGACAAGAAAGTCTCCTTCTCTTTAGCATTTTTGCAAGTCTCGACAAAATGAGCTATATGCTGTCTTGAATTTGCCTTCCCGTCGAATTGTTGGAAATTGGGTGGTTGATAACCCAGAGGCATTCTTAGGTTGTCTATGCTTTTGGTGTATGGCTTAGAGTACATCAGAGTACTCTAAGATGGACCTACATATTGTGCCCTAATGGTATTTGTTATTATCTATTGCAATTGTTGGACAGATAATGAGGCCACCAAGGCAGGTTGGGTATCTTGCCCTGTAAAATACACTGCGGTAGGTACATGGGGTGTATCAGCTTAAGGTGTGAAGCCAAGGGATAAGTAGGGCCTTGGCTAGACTCTCCAGCGTACTGCACTTCCAACTTTTTTTAAGGGAAGCAATTTGCACATCTTTTTCTTTCACAGTCTTCATAAGTTTATCGATGGCCCGCTGCATTTCAGCCAACTGTTCCTTGATGGATATAGCGACAATTGTCATAACTGACATGACCATTGAGTAAGAAGGAGTAAAAAAGTTTGACTCTTTGGCGAGGCTTCATTCTTCGAGGTTTTAGTCAGCGGCCCAGAATTTGAACATGTACTTGAGTTGGTGTCGGAGACGGTTTAAGGGGGTTTGCCCCTCAATTCTGCTATGACCAATGGAGACGGTCGCTTCTGCACATCCTCAAAAACTTGCATGTTTTCCCCTAGATTAGCTAAAGTGTTGATAGGTTGATGACCAAGGTTAACTCTAATAGGTTTCGACAGTAGAGTGCTTGTATAAGCATGTGATTTGGTGGCAAGACCACTACCTTTAACTTGCTGCGAGTCAAGGGCTGGTGGCCAAGATGAAAGGTTCTGTGAAAACCACAGACATGGATGCGCAGCGGAAGAGGGTAAAAACAAAACTTTTTCGTTTAATAAAAACATCCATGTTCACAAAACCAATATGAATCGATTCAAGCATAAGGATCATGTATATAAAAACAAACAGTTAATCAAAGCAAATAAAAACTCACTTGATTGTGTTCTTCGGTGTAGGAATCCTTCGAGTTTCAAAAGCATGAAACCTCCAAAGCGTATCCACAC
>JAESVK010000575.1:0-17983 GCA_017140935.1 Hamamelis virginiana | reverse complement strand
CTGTAAATGAGAAAAGTTAGTAGTGCAAAATTGATCAAAGCTCAGTGGCGGTCAGGGACATCAAGCACCTCTGATGAAAATTCACTTGTAGATGGGCAATCAGGAAGCATATAGGTGGTCAAGGTTGAAATTTCAAGGATACTATTTCTTGGTAGAAATACAGAAATTTAATTACGCAACCATTAATTTGTGTTTAGTTGACAATAATATGCAATATCAAACAACCACAATGAACACAAGATTTTACGAGGAAAACCCTAACGGGTAAAAAACCTCGGGAGCACCAGAAATCACTATGAATGAACAAATCAAGTACAAATAAAGTGATACTACCCAACAACGACGCTTAAGTCCACAAGACTAGTAGAATCCCTTCCTGAACAATCGTCCAACGAGTCCACGTTGCCTTCACAGCATTTCCACCAATTGAATCCACAATCCTAGCTCCACACACCTATTAGAAGTATGCCCTAAAACCAATCCTAAAGGGTATATTAATTTCATATTATTATAATATATGGAAGGTATAACTTATCTAATATGTTCAAACATATATGATAAGGTCCATGAATAAATGATAAGAGAAATATGTATCTCAAGGTGTTGAGATAGAGAGACTGATATTTTTCATACACATTTATTCTAAAAGAGTTCCTACTCAAAGGTTTATTAAAGTGGATATTTAATTAACCGTTTAAAGAGTAGCACAGATTTAAACTAACTCCTAAGGAGGATAGGTAGTCTTTCCTATCAGTGTAGAGACACAATAGTTAATCTGTGGGTGCATATTAGAGAATATGTACACTGAACATGATCTACAAAGAATGTTCCTATGGTAGTTCTGTCATAGGGATATTCTAGTGTTATGTCCATTTATTTGGTAGTCCTTAGACCTGAGACACCATAGCTGTCTTATGCATAGGTTGCTAGAGTTTGATAGTATCTTGTACAACCTTATCCATAAGGTTGTAATCGGTGCTTATTGGCTCTAATGAGTTATGCATGAAGATGGATGAGTGTGCGATAAAGACTCATCACTCTCAGTTAATGAGAGAGAATGTCAGGAGTAGTTCACAAAGATAATTCTCAAAGGGAACCTCTAGCCAGAGTGATAGGTAAATAGTGAAAAGTGTTTCACTGCGATTACCTTATTGAGATTATATTTTGTGGGACAGATATCAAGTTGTTAAGATAGGGTTTGACTAAAACCATACCTATTATCTTAACTGTGACATTAGGGGATGAAGGATTAAATAACATGAAGGGTTCACATTGTTCTGCTATTTACCTAAACTTAGGGTATGTCATGATATGTTGCTAGATGTCACTCATGACCAGTGAAAGCCTATTGATAAAGTGTTATCAATAAGGGCAAAATTGGAATCGTTCCAATTGAACCTTAAAATAGAAAGTTTCTATTTTTAGGAGACATAGAGATGTCCCTGTCCACTGCTAGGTTAGGGTGAACCCAAAGGGTCACACACAATAGAGTGTAAGTGAGTTTCTTGAACTTGTGGGAGGGGAATTCTATCTTTGAAATATGTTTGAATTTAATTATTAATGGTTAATTAATTAAAAGTCAATCATAACCAAGAATAGGATTACTCTATACAAGGATGTTTGGTCATGCTAGCACTAGTAACCATACACTCCTTAAAGAGGAGAAAGTTTATAAATAAGAAGAGAGGGAACCCTAAATCATAAGCATCACATTCACTAGGCCTCTCTCTCTCTCTAACCGTCCCTCTCCTCTCTCCCTCTCCAAGCTAGCTTCTCTCACAAAGTGTTGTGGAGGACTAGGAGGTTCGAGAAGTCTTGCACTCGTGTGGATGCCTTTGGAGGTTTCATCGCTTTGAAACTTAAAGGAAAGCTACTACGTACGGATTACAAGTAAGCATGTTTATTGTATTAAATATATGTTCTTATATATTTTAATACATGACCCTATGCTTGAATCGATTCTTGAATGGATGTGTATATGGATTGTTTTATAAAAGAAAATTTTTGTTTTCTACTTCCGCTGCGAATCCATTTTTGACACAACCTTTCAACACCAATATCCATGGTGTCAACGGTATTAGAGATATGCCCTAAAACCAATCCTAAAGAGCATATCTGTTTCATATTATAGCAATTAGAAGATATAAATTGTCTTGTATATTTAATTATATATATGATAAAGTCCATGAATGAATGATAAGGGAAATACACATCTCAAGTTGTTGAGATAGAGAGACTGATATTTCTCATAAACATTTATTCTAAATAGTTCCCACTCATAGGTTTATTAAAGAGGACCTTTTATAAACCACTAAGAGTAGCACAAAATTTAAACTAACTCCAATGGGAGGATAGGTAGTATTTCCTATCAGTGAAGTGACACTTTAGTTAATCTGTGGGTGCATATTAGAGAATATGTACACTGAACATGATCTACAAGAATGTTCCTATGGAGATCAAGTCAAAAGGAATATTCTTTTTTTACGTCCATTTAATTGGTAGTCCTTAGACCTGAGACACCATAGCTATCTTATGCATAGGTTACTAGGGTTTGATAGTATCTCGTACAGCCTCCACCATAAGGATGTAATCGGTACTTATTGGTTCTAATAAGTTATGTATGAAGATAGATAAGTGTGAAATAAGGAATCATCACTCTCACTAGATGAGAGAGAATGTCAAGATCAGTTCACAAAGATAATTCTCAAGGGGAATCTCTGGCCAGAGTGATAAGTAAACAGTGAAAAGAGTTTCACTGTATTTACCTCATTGAGATTATATTTTGTGGAACATATATCAAGTTGTTAAGATAGGTTTTAACAGATCACGATACCTATTATCTTAACAGTGACATTAAGGGATGAAGGATTAAGAAACATGAAGGGTTCATATAGTTCTGTTATTTACCTAAACCTAGGGTATGTCATGATATGTTGCTAGATGTCACTCATGACTAGTGTAGGCCTAATGATAAGTGTTATCATTGAGGGCAAAATTGGAATTGTTCCAATCGAACCAAAAATAGAAAGTTTCTATTTTAGGGAACATGAGATGTCCTGAACCACTATTAAGTTGGGGTGAACCCAATGGGTCACACACAAAAAAAGAGCATAAGTGAGTTTCTTAAATTAAAGAGAGAAGGGAATTTCCTAATTATAATTTAACTAATAACCTTATTATTAATTGTTAATATATAAGGAATTAAGTTATATATTAATTGTTAATATATAAAGAATTAAGTTATATTTGGAAATAAGTATTAAATAGAAACCCTAGAGGTTCTCTATAAATACTACATGATGGGACATGCTAGCAAAAAGCCTCCCACTCATCAAATAAGAGAAGAGACAAAATAGAAGAGTGAAATCACCCTAGGGCCGTGAGCCACCAAGGGATTCTCTCTCTCCCAATTTTGTACT
This sequence comes from Hamamelis virginiana, assembly GCA_017140935.1. Classification (NCBI taxonomy): domain Eukaryota; kingdom Viridiplantae; phylum Streptophyta; class Magnoliopsida; order Saxifragales; family Hamamelidaceae; genus Hamamelis; species Hamamelis virginiana. Next base: position 14,564 of record JAESVK010000575.1, on the reverse strand, counting down.
CTCCTTCTCCCCTCTCCTAGCTTGATTCTTCCAAGTGTTGAGAAGCTTCAAGGGTTTAAGGGATTTTGTGTTCGTGTGGATACCATCGAAAGCTTCATCTACTTTGAAGCTCGTGACGAAAGCTACGCTAAGGAAATTAAGTAAGTATATTTAAAAGTGTTTTAAATATTTTTGTACTTGTATGAATAAACACATGACCCCCATGCTTGAATCGAATCCTGAAAAGTTTGTGATGGATGGATTCATCCTCTTTTATGAATAAAATTTTTATCGTATGTCTTCCACTGCAAATCTATCACTGTTCATCAACATCCTTTCGGTGGTATCAGAGCCAAATCAAGCATGGTCATGTGTTTGATGATGGCAATAATGGGTTTAATTAATTAAAATAAAAAATCAAGGGTTTTAGAAACCCATAGTGAATTCGGCAATGGAGGTTCTCCTCCTTATTCTTGTTTTGTATTTTGGTTTTAAATGACAACTAGGGTTTATTTAAAACCCTAGTAGAAGGTCATGGCAAAAGAGAGGCAGCCCCAATGAGGTTCAGCCATATGGGGTTTTTGCCCCTTTGGTTGTTTTGTTTTTGAGTTTTTTTTTATGAAACCCTTAAAAGTGTTTTAAGTTTTCTCTCAATCCTCTCTTTAATTTTCGGCCATACCAAGGGATAGTCTCCATGTGGATTGATGATTAGGGTTTGTTCCCCAAGCATGAATGGAAGCTACTGAGGTATGTAAAACTAATGAGGATTTAGTTTTCTCTCAATCCTCTGTTTAATTTTAGGATGGGGTTTATTCCCCCATCCTAAAAGGTATATAAAACTCTCACTCCTCTCTTTTCCCCAATTCGGCTATACGAGGGTTTAGAACCCTAACTTGAATTTTTATTAAATTGATTCATGATTAAGGTTTATGAAACCATATCATGATCATCCATGGTTGAATCTTGAGTTTTTAGACTCCTTAAGATTGAATGGATGATGTTCTTGATTTGTGAAATAAGAACAAAAGCTTGAATTTTGGGGAAAATAGCAACAATGGTGATTTGGGGTTTTAGAAAACCCTGGGGAATTCGGCCATGAGGGTTTTTCCCTCTATGGAGTTGGCTATTAGGGTTTACAAACCCTAGAATGTATTTGCATAATAATTGATTAATTTTAAATAGTTTAAAATTTGATTCTTGATAATTGCAAATTCATGATTTAAACTTGTTTACATTTTGTCTTTAATGGAGTTTTGTTAAAGAGTTAACAATGGCCATTTAGGGTTCTTCAAAAACCCTATTTGGATTTAGAATGGTGGCTGGTTTTTGGTTTGTGAAACCCTAAACCATGATAGGGAACTTCTTGAATTGAAATTAGAATCCCTAAATTGTCAAATCTTGAAATCCCCAATTTCCTCTTTGAAATTATTCAATTTAGGAAAGTCTCTTAATTTAATTTTGATTCTTTCTTATTTGAAATATTTGAATTAGGAATGTATTAGAAATGTGATTAAGGTTTGTATGAAAGCCTAATTAGATGGATTAGGTTAGGTCTTCAAAATCCTAACCCTAACCCTAGAAACCCTAACTCTCTCTCTCTCACTAAGCTCACAGCCATGGGGTTGTGAACCCCAATGGCCCTTTTTTTTATTTTAAATTTCATGCTTAATGTTCTTCATATGATTTTAGAATCATTTATAAAGTCTTCAAAATTTTTTTCATTGATTTTGGAAATTAAAAATGAAGAACAAGTTAGTTTTGATGAAAATGTGTTTTATAAAAACAATTTTAGTGTTCTTGAGAGATTGAGTAATTCATGTGATGAATTAATGGTTTTAATTTGTTTAAAACATTTATGTATGTTTCTAAATGATATATAAACATGTTAGAAGTGTTTTGGCATGATTATATATAGTTTGGATTAATTTTAAAATAGTTTTAAAGTTAAAACAAGGTTGCTGTTTTTCTGGGCAGCAACCATGAAGCTTTTGTAAAATCTATGAAAAATATTTTCTGAGATTTTCAAAGCTTGCCACCTATTGACTTCAATAATATAAGGTCTTAACAAAGTCTAGGAAGAGTTCCCATGATTTTTTTATGACCTAGGATAGCCACACTAATTTTTTGTGATTAAGAGTCAAATCTGGAAAATCTGACTCTCTATCATAAAATGCCTTAAAGTGATACCATATGATGGAATCAAGTGATGAGACCCCTGCCATTGGAAAGAGGACTGAAAACCCTAGTGAATTGAAGTCTTTCCATGACTTATTTCATTGTAGGTTATGCCCAATAAATGCATTTGTGAAGAAATTCCAGAATGTGCCATGGTTTGGAGTTCATGTCACAAAGTGCTTCAAAGTGATACCAAACGTTGGGATCACCAAATGAGACCTATGCCATTTGAAAGAGGAATGAAAATCCTTGTGAAATAGAGTATTCTCACATTTTAAAAGTTAGTTTTAATATAGGAAAGTTAGTCCCAAAACAGTAGCTGAATTCTGAGTGTTTGTTGAAAAACTGGGTTACTGTCTTTCCTAGAATTTGTGTTTTGAGTTATTATTTAAATTCCACCTTTGTAGGTTAATAGTGATTAATCTACTTTCCATATTAAGGTGCTAAATGCATGATAGGAATTATATAAATAATTTCTCGAATTAATTCTATATATTTGAAACCCTAATAGTGTTAATTAGAAGTTTCACTTGTTTAAGGAAATACACTAGTATTGTCATATGTGATATGATAGGATTCTTTTTAAATGAGATTTAAAAGAACTTGTTTATTATTATGAGATAATAATAATAGCTTTATTATTGTTATGGGATAATAATAATATGAATTTAATTAATTATATGCCATTTGCCATCATCACCTTACTTTGTGTAGCTTTATTTAATGCAATGTGATTGTATAACTGTGAAAGGATTATTATGGACTTAAGACCAATTAAAATGAGATGTGATTGGCCGCATTGGATGTGAATGGTTTATTTGTTGGGATTATATTTAAAGTAGTTTAAATGTAGTGATGTAATTATTTGGGGCTTGCATGCCTCTTTCCCTCTCTATACATATGTACTTCCCTTTCTCCTTAACCCAATGAACATGGTGAAGTCATGTACAAGAGGAAAGCAAGGACTTGAGAAGGACTTAGCAAGGACATCAAGATTTTGAAGAAATTTTGTTTGTCATTATGTAATAGTTACATAGGTTTTATTACGATCACCCAACCCATACATAAGACCTAGGGTTTATCTTTATGGCTCAAAGAATGAACCCACCCTTAAAAGTCCATAATTTATCCAAGGCCCATTAATATATGAGATGTATAGGAGATAGAGCCTTGACCTAACTTATTATATGTTCAAGATGAATCCACCCTAGCCTCTAGGAGGAAAGTGGGAGGATAATTGAGAACTAATAATAAAAGTAGGTCTAAACCTTTATTATATATGTTTGATATATATGTGATGCATGAGATGTATGTTTATTTAAAAATGAGACCATTTTACAAAACCCCTTTATTTCAAAATTAAGTTGTAAGGAAGAGGCCTTGGGCTTTATCCTATCCTCCCACCATTACATAATAGGTGGATTCTTACGGTGGATATGTTCGGCTACAGATATGCAGGAACATGTTCATCCTGAGGGTTCATACTGTTTTGTTTTAATATTGGATATCATAAGGTGCGATAATGGTGTATCCCAAGAGCCTATTATGTGAGGGATGCAACATTCAATTAACCAAACTTATGTGAATGGTGGGTGTGACTTAACTAATAATATACTACCCAATAAACTATCATGTGAGGGAATTATATTATAGAGGCTAAAGGATGATTGAAATTTGCTTTAAGAAGCATAAGGATAAGAGTTATCCACTCATTAAGGGTTAGTATCCAAGAACCTATTATGTGAGGATTACTAATTCTTAATGGGACCCCAATCCCTGCTATGGAAATTCAAATGATGAAATTCTCGAGTCTCATCCATGGGAGTATGGGATTCGAATCAAATAATGGGAGGTACCATAAAACTTAAAAACCAAAAGATTTTGTGGTTTAATAATAAGAAATTTACTTATGTTATTTTCTGTTGTAGATGGCACCTTTAAACCCTCTATCTAGAATTCTTGACGACAACCGTTTGATTGGTCCGAATTTCAATGATTGGGTTAAGAACTTAAAAATAGTTTTAGCCGCTGATAAAATTGAATATGTTATCAAATCTCCACGCCCCAATGCTTTGCCTGAGGGGGCATCTGAAGAGGAGCGAGACACTTATAATAAGTGGCTCGAGGATGATGTGCAAGTCAGGTGCTATATGATGGCATCGATAACCAATGAGCTCCAAAGGCAACATGAGGTCATAGACAGTGCATATGCAATCCTCAAGAATCTTAAGGAGTTGTATGAATCACAAAGCATGATTGTAAGGTACAATACTCTTGGTGAACTCTTCTCAAGTAAGATGGTGGAAGGAACATCAGTGAATGAGCATTGCCTCAAGATGTTCTGGAACATCCACGCTCTTCATGATCTAGGTGTTGAGATCACATCAGAAATGAGTACTGATATTATATTTCAAACACTTCCTTCAACCTTTAACCAATTCATCATGAATTTTCACATGTCTGATGTGAATGATAAAGTCTCTTTGACTGACCTAATGAATATGTTAATAACTGTTGAGGAAACCTTAAAAAATGATTCCAAAGGAAATGTTTTGGTTTTTGATGGGGCTTTAACTTCTAAAACCAAGCCTAAGGGCAAAGGAAAGAAGAAGAAGAAGATCAATCTTAAGCCAAAAGGAGGAATAAAGAAGAATGATAACAAAGGAAAGTGTTTCCATTGCGGCAAGACTGGTCATTGGAAGAGTAACTGCAAGGAGTACCTAGCAACATTGAAGAATGGTTCTTCTAACGGTACGTCCTAATTTATTCATGTAGTAATTATGAATTAGTATTTTGCTTATCTTATGTAATACCTAACTATGATTTTTCTTATACAATGCAATTGTATGTAGGAAATAAAGGGAAGCAAAAGGTCGAGTAGATATTCGGCTTACTGTGTTTGGAAAGGATCAAGAGTTGCTGCCTTCTACACTATAACTTGATTCTTGACTATTTTATTTAGTTGATAAAAACATTTATTATTGTTGCCAGTTGTAATAATACTTCATTTTGAAGTTTTATTTAGTTTTAAGTACTTTGTTTTTTTAAATCAGATTATCTATAATATTCGATATTTGGATGAGATCTAGCAATTAATATAAAGTTTTTTATTTCTTTATAAATAAAATGAATAAATAGGATATGATAGTTCAACTATAAAGGTTCATTCTTATAAATGAATTTTGATTCATTAATTGATATGAACCAAATCACCTTATTTAATAAGGAGATCAAAAAGGAATAATACATGAGATGTATGAACCTTATTAATTTGAATTATCAATATCACTATAGGATCTTAAATATGTCAAACAATATAAAGATTATTTGGCATATAAGATATTTCAAATAAACTTTAAAAATATATTTTCTAAAATAAAGAGTTATTAGAAAACAATATTCTCACAATGGTTAAGAACCATGCCTTAGTGAAAAACCGAAAGGGACTTTATGTTGTTAAAAGGATTTAACACATAAAATACCTTTGTTTCAAAAGGATAAGTGGGAGCAATAAAGTCGTCAAACTTATTCTTAAGTTTCTTTATAAAGTACATACTTTACAATACTAATGGAGTAATATGAATTCTATAAATCGTTATGAGAATTCATATCCCTTAAAATTAGATTTTATGGGAATAACATTTGAGCAAGATATTTAAGAAATATATGACTCATATGATACTAAACTATGTACTCAAATCAATATCATGAATGCTACAAATGGTTGTAAGAAGATATTGATTATTGATTTAGAATGTGATTCTAAATAGTAATAAGTATATTCTTAAAAGAGTTTAAGGATAAAATACTTAAATATAAAGAAAACTAGTAAGGTCTGCCATTTACAATTGCCTAATAAAATGTCTAGTATATACATTATTTTCTTTCAAGAACATAGGTCTCATTTACTAGGACATCAGAGTTGGCAACGAATTTTAGTTTAATTACTATTATTGGAAATAATGAATTGCAAAACTTGTTTGCATAGAATCTTCTTTACCATAACACCTTGTGACTGTTAGAAGCCTTGTCTTGCGAAGACTAGTATACGATACTATGGAGATTGGCTTTAGTGCTAGTGGGAGATTGTTAGAGATATGCCCTAAAACCAATCCTAAAGAGAATATCTGTTTCATATTATATTAATTAGAAGGTATAAATTGTCTTGTAAATTTAATTATATATATGATAAAGTCCATGAATGAATGATAAGAAAAATATACATCTCAAGTTGTTGAGATAGTGAGACTGATATTTTAAACATTTATTCTAAACAGTTCCTAGTCATAGGTTTATTAAAGATGACCTTTTATAAACCACTAAGAGTAGCAAAAGATTTAAACTAACTCCAATGGGAGGATATGTAGTCTTTCCTATCAGTGTAGTGACAGTTTAGTTAATCTGTGGGTGCAAATTAGAGAATATGTACACTGAACATGATCTACTAGAATGTTCTTATGGAGATCAAGTCAAAAGGAATATTCTATTGTTACGACCATTTAATTGGTAGTCCTTAGACCTGAGATACCATAGCTATCTTATGCAGAGGTTACTAGGGTTTGATACTATCTCGTACAGCCTCCACCATAAGGATGTAATCGGCACTTATTGGCTCTAATAAGTTATGTATGAAGATAGATGAGTGTGCAATAAGGAATCATCACTCTCACTAGATGAGAGAGAATGTCAAGATCAGTTCACAAAGTTAATTCTCAAGGGGAATCTCTAGCTAGAGTAATAGGTAAACAGTGAAAAGAATTTCACTGTATTTACCTCATTGAGATTATATTTTGTGGAACATATATCAAGTTGTCAAGATAGGGTTTGACAGATCACCATACCTATTATCTTAACAGTGACATTAGGGGATGAAATATTAAGTAACATGAAAGGTTCATATAGTTCTGCTATTCACCTAAACCTAGGGTACGTCATGATATGTTGCTAGATGTCACTCATGACTAGTGTAGGCCTAATGATAAGTGTTATCATTGAGGGCAAAATTGGAATTGTTCCAATCGAACCAAAAAATAGAAAGTTTCTATTTTAGGGAACATGAGATGTCCCGAACCACTATTAGGTTGGGGTGAACCTAATGGGTCACACACAAACAAAGAGCATAAGTGAGTCTCTTGAATTAAAGAGAGAAGGGAATTTCCTAATTATAATTTAACTAATAACCTTATTATTAATTGTTAATATATAAGGAATTAAGTTATATATTAATTGTTAATATATAAAGAATTAAGTTATATTTGGAAATAAGTATTAAATAGAAACCCTAGAGGTTCTATATAAATACTACATGATGGGACATGCTAGCAAAAAGCCTCCCACTCATCAAATAAGAGAAGAGACAAAATAAAAGAGTGAAATCACCCTAGGGCTGTGAGCCACCAAGGGATTCTCCCTCTCCTAATTGTGTGCTCTCCCTCTCCCATCTCCCCTCTCCTAGCTTGATTCTTCCAAGTTTTGAGAAGCTTCAAGGGTTCAAGGGATCTTGTGTTCATGTGGATACCATCGGAGGCTTCATCTACTTTGAAGCTCACGACAAAAGCTACGCTAAAGAAATCAATTAAGTGTATTTAAAAGTGTTTTAAATATTTTTGTACTTGTATGAATAAACACATGACCCCCATGCTTGAATCGAATCCTGAAAAGTTTGTGATGGATGGATTCATCCTCTTTTTTGAATAAAATTTTTATCGTATGTCTTTCGCTGCGAATCCATCATTGTTCATCAACATCCTTTCAAACGAAAAATCCACCATTCAATGAAACTCCATTGTTCACTAAACTAGGTAGTTGAAGTTGAGATAGTTAAGCTATAAGGAACTATACATCATTTCATGATAGGAAGTCTAGGAGACTAAGTATGCATAGTTAAACAAAAGTGAAGCCAAAGGAAATGAGAAAGCAATATTCTCTTGGGAGCTTATCAAAAGGACTTCACTACTCAAAACACTAAGGAAAGGGATTTATATAGAGGCAGAGCAAAACCCTAGGATTTCTAACAATCAAAGGAGTAGAAACCACGAATTACACTTAAATTAGGTTAGAAAATCCGAGCTGGATCGATCATACAAAATAGCTTGGATCAATCCAACTCCTCTGCCACTTGGATCGATCGGGACTCAAAAGCTGGATCAATCAAATATTGCAGTTCACAAATAGGATCGATTCTGCTTAAAATGTTGGATCGATCCAAAATGAGCAATAGGCCAAAATTAATTGATTTTCAAGTGAAAAGGACCTATGAGCAATAAGTGATCATTTATAGGTGTTTGGGGCAATATAAATCACCTATGGTCAATTGAATAACCTAGGTTCTATGTCAAACTTACCTTCCTATGACTTAAACCAGCACACAAAGCAATACGAGCTTAAGCAAGATGATTTTATCGAAATAATGCGCTTATCTCATGCTTAATGAAGCAGCTTGAGCTTTTAGGGATTACTGGCTTGAGACCAATCACATACAGAGGCTTTTGACATCCGAATTAGCCAACATATACAAATGGTATACCAATGGCGACAAGTTGGACACTTCAATGTTCCAATTACCTACATATGAAAGAGGATTAAAGAAAATGTGGGCGAAAGATGATGAAAAAAAAAAAGGCTGAAAAAACATAATTCTTATGGCCAACCTATACCTATTTGATGAAAAAAAATAAAAAGTTATAGGAGGTTTGGTCAAAGTAGGATGTTAATTAAAAAAAAAAAAAAGAAGGAAGAAGCATGGGTGGCAGAAAACTGGAAGGGGTGTAAGATAAAGGGAAGTTAAAAAAAATGTATATAAGTTATAAAAATTAAAAAAGGAGTGATTTGTTAAAAAAAAAATTAAAAATTAAAAAAAATGGGGAATTGGGATCAAATGGTACCTGTTAAAAATAAATAAATAAAGGGCAATTTCCATGAATATCCTAAGTTTCCAAAATATTACGGCTACGAACCCGATCCAAAACATATTACGGCTATACATCTATTACTTTTTTTTTGGACGAAGTTGCCCTTAAAATTGAAGTTTGACCAATTTGTACAGGATCCCCAATTTTATGTATAATCCCCAAAAATAAACAGAATCCCCAATCCCAAATTTATCTAATAATTATCAATATTATACATAACCCTCAATTCCCTATATGTCACGTCAACATTTAATGTTGGTCATTCAATGTCCCCCAAATTTTTAATTACAAAAAACTATTACACATAATCACCAATATAACACGTAATCCCCAATCCCCAAATTATACGCATAATCCCCAAAATTAAACACAATCCCCAACTTTTCTAATAATCCCCAATTCCAATATGTCACACCATGCATGTTATTCAATGTCCCCCTATATTTAACACATGATACCCAATTTATCACATAATCCCCAATCTTCAAAATAATATGGAATCCCGAACTTTTATAATAACCCCCAATTCCAATATGTCACATCATGCTGTAGACATCCATTTTTGACCATGAGTAGAGTCATGGATGGTTGCCTATGATTTGAAGTAAAATAGGTGTTGAAACCTTAAGTCGTCCATAGTACCCTTTGAAAGAATACGAAAAGGGAATGCAGCGGAAGGTAGGATTTAAAATAATTTCCCATTGTATTCATCCATGAATCAACTTAATCGATAAAACGAATCAACTTTAATGTAAAAGACAATAAATTAAAGCTTACTTGATATGCTCCTTTGCTATGCTATCTCACTTTGATGATCATCCTCGCCAATCTTCAAGCCTCAAAAATATGACGGCCTCCAATGTTGATCCACACGAACATAAGAGTTATAAAACCTCCTTGATTTTCAACACTTGAAAAAACAAGCATGGAGAGGGAGAGAGAGAGAGTGGCGGCACCTAGAGAGAGAGAGCTCTTGATGATTTTTTAAAGCCTTTAAGCTATTATGGTTCTCTCTCTTCAAATAGACCTCTCCTCTTCTTAGGGTGTTTGGTTACTAGTGCTAGCATGACCATTAACCCTATTTTGGTTACTAACACTCTTGAATTAGATATCCTTTTGACTCTTAATTGATTAACCATTAATTAATTAAAGCCAAACATATATTAATAAGAGTGCACCCCTCTCACAAGTTTAACAACCTCACTTATGTCCTTATGTGTGTGACCCATTGGGTTCATCCCAACCTAGTAGTGGCAGGGGACATCTCAATGTCGCCCAAAATGGAAACTTTCTATTTTTAGGTTCGATTGGAACAATTCCAATTTTGCCCTCAATGATAACTCTTATCATTAGGCCTTCACTAGTCATGAGTGACATCTAGCAATATGTCATGACGTACCCTAGGTGTGGGTGAATATACGAACGTGTAAATGAACCCTTCGTGCTATAAATAATCCCTCACCAAAGAATGTCTTGATTAAGTTAGTTGGGTATGGATTCATGTCAAACCCTAATTTAATCATATGTCACAAATTCACCAGAGTATAATCTCAATTAGGTATACTCTTGAAACGCTTTTCTTGGTAACCTTCTGCTTTGGCCAAAGACTCCATTGAGATAGTAACTGTGAACTAACTAAGACATTCACCCTTTCTTATTAAGGGTGGTGATCCTCTATTTTACACTCACCTATCTTCATACATAACTCACTAGAGCCAATGAGCACCGATTACATCCTTATGATTAAGGGTGTACGAGATACTATCAAACTCTAGCAATTCATGTATAAGATAACAAGTGGTGTCTCAAGTCTAAGGATTACAATTGTGACTATACACATGAGCAACTTTTGACATACAAATAGAATTCCATAAGTTGTACTCATATTGGTCACGTTCGGTGTACTTGTTCTCTAACAAGCACCCACAGGTTTACTATAGTGTCTCTACACAGATGGTTCGAGACTCACCATCCTCCCATGGAGCTAGTAAAACTTGAGCTAATCTTAACGGTTTATAATCGTCCAAATATATAAACCTATGATCAGGAACTTGTTTAGGATAGATGTACTTGAAAGTTATAAGTCTCTCTATCTCAACACTTAAGATATAACTCTCTATCATACTATCCAAGGACTTTATCATGAACAGTAATTAACACAAGTTTACATGATAAAATTAGCCATATCATTAATGAATAATGTTCATACAAGATACTATAATGAAATATAAGTTCCCTAAACACAACCTAACAATTGGTTTTAGGGCATACTTCTAACACCCTTTTGTGTAGTTAGTTAGAGGTCATTATCGCATGTGAGTTTTTAGGTCCAATTGAGTCGGTTCTTTTTGCATCTAGTTTTTCGTTAGTCTAGGAATTTCCCTGCCAAATTTCATAGCATTCCGAGTCAGGCTTGATAAGTAATAAAGTCTTTTGCGACTTAAAAGGCAGCATTGTCCTTTGAAGCACAAAAGCTCCAAATGACTGTCGATCTTATCTCGGATTGTCCCATGAGTTTGGAATGGATATTTAGGGTGTGTTTGGTAGCTAAGTTTATCAGTGGCAAGGTCCATTGAGCCTTTGGGCTCATGTTTGGCTCTTAAGGCCCAAAGAGCCATTTTTAGCTCAGATTAGGGTTTCAACCGGGAATGACCAGGATTCGATCTTTTTATAAAATCAAAGCCTTCAAAAGCTTTAAAAAATTTCTTAAATGATTTTAAAAACTTGTTTCAAGAAGTAGAAATGGTTTCGAGAGCAATTGGTTAGTGGATATCAAAACCTTAATTAGGCTTAACAGGCCTAAACCAGCTAATCAATTGACTTTCTCCTAAAACTTTGATTTTGGTTAACTCATTTTCACTTCAAACACTTCTCAAAACATGGAAAATGGAATCACGGTCATTTTGGTTCTTGAATCGTCAAATTTGGACTTGAAACAGGCCCGAAAGGCCAAAAAAAGTCTAAACCAGGTCGAGATAGGCCAAGTTAGGCCCAAATTGGGACAAATTGCACCTGAGGCCCGATGACCAACCACCTAGGGACTGCCAACCATCCTAGGGTGGACAGTTACCTGAGCCTGGTACCTGATTTTGCATTTTTCTCAAGTTTTTTTGAGTTATTTTCACTTGGGACTATTCCAAAACCTCTTTGGATCATCTTGGAAGACTTAGCACGACCTTGGGGACTTTGGAAGACTCATTTCAGACCCTTGGATCATTCCCTAGGGTTTTAATGAGAGTCATTGATCAAATTGAAGCCTCTTCTATATATAAATCACTTATAAATCAGTTTTAAGGGGAGTTAACTTTAGTTTGAGAGACTTTAGCACCCTAGAGCTGCACTTAGAACCCTAGCTATAAATTTGGAGGCCATTAGAGCTTGAAGAAGAAGGATTGGAGCAAGGAAGAAGAAGGATTAAGGTACATTCATCTATCCCATTAGTTGTAGAATGTAGTTTTGCATATCATAATTGGTTTTTGGAAATTTCTGCATAGTTAGAGTAATTTCAGAATGTATGTTCTAGTTTCCTCTAATTATATGCATTATTTGGAGTAGGAATTGATGTTTAGAATAGGTATGCATGTTTAAGAATAGATTTAAGTTTGTGGCTTTCATAATAGAAGTGTTTAGAATGCATAAAGTTTTCTGTTTTGAGTCAAGTTTGCATAGTTATTCCTAAAGGCTCTTCTTTTACATAAAAATCAATGTCCTTGTTGTTTGTTGAGCATGGTAGCATTGATTATATATTAGAAGCATGTCTTAGGATGAATTTTTTTCGGTTAATTTATGTTTAGAAGGTATACTAGGATGTTAAAGTTTCTTTTGATATAAAGATATGATATTTGTGTGTTATTACATGTTTTGGCTTATGACTCTACATGGGAATGCATGGTTTCATATTTTGTGTCAAAAAAGTGTCTTCATATATGTTTTGAGCATGCTTTAGGATGGTTTAGGTATTTTTTTTTAGTTACATAGAGAGTATTTGCATTTATATGTGTTCGATAAAGTGAAAACTTGATATTTTATGATTTTATATGGATAAGTGTCTTTGTATGCAGATTGTGCTTGTATGGTTCAATGATTAATGGTTCGAGGGAGCTTGCGAAGGTAAGATTCTTCCCTTGTGATTCAATTTTAATGCACATGATGGTATATGTTCATATTAAAGTATGAAAGTATGGTTTTTAGTCAATTATCACATATTTGCCTTGTAGAAAGCATGCATTGTTACTAGGATTGTTTTTGCATATTTTTGGCATTACATTAAGGTGTTTTTAAGTATGTTTAAGTTGTTGTCCAGTGGCTTAAACATTCTTTAATCACTTTAGTTTAATGTATTTTTTAGGAATTTAGGCTAGAAATCAAGTCTAGGACAACCTAGAAATGGTTAGGGTCATTTTTGCATCATTATTAGAGTCTTTCACATGCTAGAGTTGTGTTTGCATTGGCTTTCTTGTTTAGGAACATGCTTAGGATGTGTCCTTATTCATGTTAGAGTTTAGATACAAATAGGAAAGGTGTTCTAGATACCCTAAGATTAGGGGAAGTGTTTGCACTTCCTTAGGAAACCCTTAAGATAAGGAATTGTCTTCAATTATTATTTTAGAATTTGATTAGAAGTCTAATCTAGAAGAGACTATCTTAGAAGGAATTTGGATAAGAAAAGAATTGTATTTTGAAAAGAATTATTTTCTGAGAAAGAATTGTGTTTGAATAAGAGGTCTCTTCAGATTAGAATTCTAAGTAGACTTTAAAAGATAAGATGAAGGTAGTTCCCTATGTTAGGATGAGTCCTAAGTGTTCGAACTACGATGGACTTTAATCTCTATCAGGACACTAGTAAAGTACGTAGGCAGCCAATACGGCGCAATTCCACCCTTAGGATGACTATGTGTCTCCTAAGGTCTTTAGGGTTGTGTTTGCTTTTTTATTATTATCTATTATTATTATTTATGTATCATTATTCATATTTTCTTGGTTGACTAGATAATTAGGGTTGTTTTTATAAGATTTTGATAAAGCCCAAAAGTAATTAGGAGACCTTTAATTAGGGTGAGATAGGTGCCTACAGGATGCATTCCGGAACCTTCCTATCTCATAACCTAGCCCCCGAATCTAATTTTGGTTCAAAGACTTTCTTTTCCTTAAAATATGGAGTCACTGTTTTATTGAAAATAAAACTTTTTTTATGGTTTCCTTGTTCCTTAAAAATAAGGTGGCGACTCCCAGTTTTTCTCAAACTTCTTTCATTTTTCGAAATCCAATCTAAGTGGACTCCCACAATAGAGAATGATGATTAATATTGGATGATCTTGAATGGATAATAGAGAAGGGTAAACAAGTAGATAAAAGAAAAGGATAAACAGAGAAGGATAATGAATTATCTAAAATCCATGATTATTGTGAATCCAATTCCAAAACAAAGCGAGGTGGCGGGTTCACAGATTGGCTGTTAGAAGTATGCCCTAAAACCAATCCTAAAGGGTATATTAAGTT
>JAESVK010000574.1:578502-609218 GCA_017140935.1 Hamamelis virginiana | reverse complement strand
AAAAAAAAATGTAGGTCTTCCCAACAAATCTCACAATCAACTGTTGAATTTGATTCTTTATCCCCTTTGCATTTGAGGTTTTAATGCTACCCTATAGCCATGTTTGAGGGTTGAGTATGTTAAATAACCAATAAAAGTTTCTCATAATCCGATAAAGAGCATCTATCAAACAGTCTATGCACATATGCATGGGGCAAACAAATGTTCTAATCATGTATGCAAAAGGAAGAACAATAGACAAGAGTGTTGGAGAATAAACTTGATTTCTCCTGAGGAATCCAGAAGACACAAGCTTAGGCATGAAGCATACTTAGCCATGAAGCAACACATGCTTCATGTGCAGAAGACCCTCCTGGAAACCTCCATCAAATACTTAGCCATGAAGATACCTCTCTATAAATAGAGGCAGGGTGAATGCATCAGGATATCAATCACTCACAATCCCACACAATCATCTCAGATAGAAGACAGATAGAGTGTTAGAGAAAGAAATTTATAACAGAGATATTCCTCTGTTTTTATGTTTTATGTAAAATCATTCTGAATTTGAATAAAAGAAGGTTTGTGATTCTCCTATTTTGATCCTGGTGATTATAGGAGTGGTATGCTAAATTTAAAAGACTCCAACAAAGAGGTACACTAGTCTAATATATACATAGACATGAATCGCTTGATGTACACTAGCCTAATCTATATTGAAAGATAATATTTAAAAAAAAAAATGCTATTGCACCTATGACAAATCATAACTAGTTTGGATTAGAATTTAGAACACCTTGATACCATCTTAGCATTTGTTAAAGAAGCAACTTAGAGTACAAAGGATTATGGAAATGTCCGTGATACCTATGAGATGAAATAACGATCAAAAGCACACTACAAGAAATTAGACTTTTAATAGGACAATGCAAGTCACAAGCATGTTATCTATAGAAGCTGAAACATTGGGCAGAAAAATGGATTCTAGAATCCAATTTGCAAAGGGGGCAAAAAAACACAGACAAAAAGACTGTCTGCATTATCAAGTCATATAATAATTTCAGAGGCCTGACTGGCTTAAGAAGTTTAAACTATCCCAAATAATCATGCATTTACTTTGGATATTAGTTTAAGACCCCCTGTCCGATATTAAAACATTCAATCTCTCTACCTGAAATCTGTTTTTCTCTTACTGCATATAATTGCTACAGTGATTTCATTACAGTCACATAACATTGACTGTGGGAAGAGGTTTTTGGATGCACAGACCAATATTGCTGAATTGTTTTCAAATCAAAAAAAAAAAAAAATGAGGAAAAAAACTACCAAGCCAGAATAAGACAGACTTGCAAAGTCAGATCATTACTTCGACATACACATCCACAAGAGTCTTGGCTGATCGATCATCAATACTCAGGAGCCTCAGGATATGGTTTGGACAACTCCTACCTATATCCAAATCTTTCAAGGGGCTGAGTAGTAAGTTGGTTCAATTTTAGTGCAAAAACAACTTCCTCACTTGGATTCACATATGCACAAATACCTTACAAGGGCTAGTGGATTTAGAAAACAAAGGCTATAGTTTCCACATTTCACAAATACCTTAGAGGGGCTAGTGGATTGAGAGAAGAAAGGCTACAATTAATGCATCATAGCAAGACCCTAAAACATGATCCTAGATAGTATTTAAGATAAGCACAACGAACAAAAGTAAATAAACACACGTTGAATAAAAACTTCTAGAAATTTATGAGGTTTGTTCTGAAACTTTGTGATTTCGTTCCTTTGAAACTTCTCAGTCAACTTTAGGAATAATGCAATTTAGTTTCCTATTCCACCTATAATTTGTCCATAATTTGTATAGTGACACATACAAATTCCAAATAATTGGTCCAAAACCTCAATCCCAGTAAAGGCTTTGTATCTTACTAAATAGTAAATTGCATTGCCATGCATAGAGAGAACATATATGTTCACATGAAAGCAGTAGTCGATCGTTCACCCAAAAAAAGAAAGCAGCACCCAGACCTATTTAAAATATATATCATATCTTACCTGTTATAGAGATCTTGAAGTCACATAGTCGAAAAAAATGAATACATTTATGGATAAAAGCATACCAAAATGAGGTTAATGTTGCAAATAGCAGTACATAGAAATGAATCGGTTAGATTTATGATACAATACCTGAAAATGCTAATACTACCATACTTACTCATTTATACAAACACATGACATACTTGGCAACAATAATAAACTACGAGCCCAAACTCTTATTAAATATTCAGAAGCTTAAATAAGCCAACTAAAAGATAGCTGAGCCAAAACACAATGGTCCATCTTATCATGAGTGGGAATCTTATCATGATCATTCCAAAATAAATAGGCATATTTATTTTCATAACCTAAAGTTCTAAAATATAAAATCTAGGCCTAACTAGACGAATAATCTTTTAGGAACAAGAATAAGAGAAAAGCTATAACAAGACATTGAAATTTTTTCTTGAAAACCAAATTGATTGATGACTTACTTGTACCAGTTGAATAAACTAACACCAACCATGATAGTGAAGAGACCAACCCCTTTCAACCAGGTAAACTGATCATGGAAGTAAAAGGCTGCAACTTGAACATAAATTACATGAGATCAGGAAATAATTTGAAACGAATGGAAATAGCAGCCTTGCAATGAATGAGATAAATTTGACCTTTACAAAAAAGTAATCAAGATCGTGATGTTCAAATGGAGTTATAAAAAAAAAACTTTCAGAACTGCTTCTATCAGTTTATTGTGATGGACAGAGTACTTGCCACCTGTTCCTTTCAAAAAAGTGGGAAGTTATCAGTAACTTCCACTTATAAAGCAGCAGGTCTGAGAAGAAATCAGTTGACTATGGAAAGAATTCAGTTTGCTGCTTAATAAGTCAATTTTGTTATAGAACAAAGAAATCAGCTCAGCTATAGAATAAGGGAAATTTTTGTACAGTTTTATGGGGGGAAAACACTTGGAAGAAAGATAGAAATTGGGAGGGGAACAGAAGTGAAGAAGAAATTGTCAACAAAGAAAGAAAAAAAAAATTAAATTACCCACACAGTTATCTAATTTAAGCTGCCCCCTACCCTTTCCAATGTGATGTGAATTTAGACATAATTTCTTGGGCTTTTGGTACAAGCCCTTCAACTAAAATTGTTTATTATGTTTTAAAATAACAACTACTATAACTTAATATTATAGTTATCTAATTTAACTTGAGTAAAGTAAAATTTATTTCATGTGCTTTTGCAGGACCAAATGCAGCCTAAAAATATTTAAGAGGACGGTTTAAAGACAGTTTTAAACCGTCCTCTTAAATCATATTTTTAAGGACACTCGTAAAACCGTCCCCTTAAATCATATTTTTTTATAATGACATCGTGAATGAGGACACATTTAAAACCATTCTCTTAAATCATATTTTTAAGGACAGTTGTAAAACCGTCCTCTTAAATCTATGATTTATTAAAAAAAAAAATGTATAAAATTTTGTATTCCTAATTGACCCTATTGTATGGAAGCTTACCAAAGTTATTTTCATTACGCCTATAAAATCTAAATAATTTACAAGAAATGAAAATATAATCAGCATTACATAAAGATGCTATTACAAACCCGTCCCAATACCATTTATACTTTTAAAAAGAGAAAAATAAACTACTAAAATTTTCTCTATCCAAGCTTCAACTTATACGCATATATATATTCAAACTTAAAAACAAAACAATGACTTATGTAATTATGACTTTAAACTTTATTACTACTAGAGTAAAGCAATTCGAGAAAGTTTCAGGGATTCTAACAACCTTAGAGAAAAATTGTATGAAAATATGTATATGGAGAAAAGTACAGTATTTTTCTACATCTATTATTGGTATAGAATTGCATGCTTTAATTTCAAAACAAAAATTCGGCAGCATTTCATCTATTTTTGCAATATTCCCAAATTTTTACCTATAAAAATAAAAGTTTTTAGAACTTGTATAATTATATCCAAACACCATTACAATCTTGCAAAAGTATGAAGCTAAACCTCAATTAAACAAATGTATATCCAAAGCACAACAACTAGTAGAATAGTATAAGGATGCAAAAATGTCTTTATTAATCTTGCAATAGAACGAGCATTAGAGATAGAGAAAATCCAAAACTTTAAAAGATTGAAACTAAATCAAAGCTTAAAAAAAAAAAAAAGGAAGATAAGAGCTTGACCAATGTAAGATAGGCCCTAATCTGGTAAAAATACATGACACCAATATATTACCTTATTTTTTACTGCAAAACCTTGGTATCGGTGGTGCTGTACAACCAAATTTGTCAAAACCTAATAAAATACTATCACTACACCACACACAAACACACACACACACACGCACACACACACACACATAAGATCAAGCAAAATTCTGGGAGTTTCGAAAAAAAATTGCAAAACCAACCTCAAAACAAGTTTGAGGTAGGGATCGAGCACTGTATGCCAATTTTGGGAGGCCCCTGCAACAACCAACCTCGCATAAGTGCAAATAGAGATACACCTGTGAGGAATCGAGGTTAATCCATGGTATGGGATTCAGTCGTTAGTTCCCATAAGATAACACCAAAACTAAACACAATAGTAGTGTCGTAATTATATAACTATAATTTACAATTAAACCAAGCTATGTATTTTACAATCAAATCTACCTACCATAATTAAGTCCAGTATCTTTCTCAAGTTCTCGAACTTCATGATTTCTCCCTTCATGAACCTACGTCAAATAAATCCAACCAAAAGAAAGTTAGCTCTTTACAACTATGTAAGCAAGGACAACATAAGCAACCAGTAATAGTTTCACGTACTTTTCAACCCTCTTAGCAAGGACACAGGAATGCCAACAGTCTTCATTGAATATACTCTTGCTCCATTTAATTATGACAAAGGCAATTTTCTTTTAATATCATATTTCTTAGCTTTTAGCTTTCAAGGGCAAAAGATACTCCATCAGAATAAGCTAAGCAACTAATCTTTCAAGACTTATCTTGATATGCTCATTTACAATGCAAGTTTACTTTATACAGTTGTTTATGCACAAGCTGTTCAATCTGCAGAGATCAAAATCCCCACACGGCACTCAGATACTAGACAGCCATCATTGTTTATGAGTCTAATTGTTAGAATTAAGT
Source organism: Hamamelis virginiana (assembly GCA_017140935.1). NCBI lineage: Eukaryota > Viridiplantae > Streptophyta > Magnoliopsida > Saxifragales > Hamamelidaceae > Hamamelis > Hamamelis virginiana. The sequence goes on along the minus strand of JAESVK010000574.1, from coordinate 604,042 downwards.
CACACATTTGGTCGTTTTTCCCCTCTCACTTACCAGTATAATTAATTTCATATATATTCTTCTAGCAAGTACAGGATTTGGAGACAAAGAATTATAATACATTATTCTATCCACTTGGTATGTTTTTCTTTCATGAAAAATATACTTTTTCTTAGTCCCCACCAAGGAAGCACTTAGGAGTTAGGCTGCACTTTGCTAAGGCATTGCATATATGTCTTGACTACACTAATAGACACACGTGCACAATAAATATTTTCCAGTGTTTTCAGAACTTACCCATTGATGCTCCCTCAATAATTAGTCCATCACAGAGCCTTTTAATTGATGAATTGTAAACATGACAATATAAGAGAGCAAAAGTAGGCAGAATCCATATCAAAGGTTTGATTAGTGTAGGAAGTAATCACTAGCTTGAGAAATGGCAGATAGAACTCTTAAAAAAAACAAAAAACATTATCAGGTTGCCTGTTGACATTAGGGTTAAATTGCTCAATAGATTAACTGCATATATAACAAGCAAAGTTCACCGATTCAATTTATCGTACTAAGTTCATTAATTCATTTTGCTACTTATAAGTTTGATAGATATGCCATAAACTCACTTGGCAGTCACCAGCACCACCCACACGAGCAAAAATGCAATCACGAACAGAAATGCTAGCTTTGTTAGACGGAACAAAAGAACCAACCTGTGCCATCAGAATGTTCACACCAACCTGCAAGCATCGACAAAATAAAAAGATGTCATGAATTAGTAAAACTAATGATTTAGTATATTGTTGACGGAGTCAAACTTCCTTGTCACAAGGACATTAACAGGCGGCCATGTCCGCAATGTGTCTGATACAGTTACCTTAAAGAAAAATGAATTGCAACAAAACTATAAGTGCCTAAAACACTTTTTGAATTGCCTAAGTACTGGGCATCAAACATGGCGAAAATGATTTGGAACAACTCTTTCCACCCATGTTAGGCCCTGTAAATACCTTTCCTTGATAAGTGATGAAAATTGTCCATCATACCATTCCAGAGCACTTTTAATTTATGGAAGTCTAATACTTGATTGCAATCAAAAATAGAATGTCGAAATTAAGAAATACCATTATAGAAATGCCTGTATCATCATTGTTTTTTTTACAGAAACATAAAACCCAATTGTAGAGCATATTTTCTTAATGGTGGGCAATTATTTGAGATTATTATCCACTTCCTTCCAGTTGACCATATACTTGTCCTCTGAATTTCAGTTGTGCAACCTAAAAATAGAATCCTTATAATTTAAGTACTTAACACAACTAATAAACAAATATAAATGATTAGCAACATGAAGTATACTCAGCACAACCAGATGCCTCTTATCCAATCAATTTAACCAAGTCGTATATATAATCATTTAAGTCTATCTCATGAATGGAATGGCTCTCTGCAGGTAAACTAAACACCATTTTTCATCTCCCAGTCTCCCACCCCTTTCACTACATTACTTGCATAATTTTTGCAGATTATCACTAATAGAGAATGAACACATATCATGAAAAACCATGGAAGAAGATAAAGACCGGTAGAGTTTAATTGTCAAAGGCAAGCACAAATATACCTATGCATTTCTCCAAGTAGGCAATAGAGTGCCTGACAAGCATAATTAGACACTAACCTATTTTATTCATAGTCATATAGGCAAGCTTCTTAAGCATGACATGTTAGATAACTGCGGCTTCAATGAATATCAGGAATCAACAGTTAATGATTACCCCTAATACAACAGATAAACATAATAAAATTCCTCGTCATTTTCTACCCAAAAAAAAAAAATTCCTTGCCATTAACGAGCAAAATAGTTCTTACGATAATATGGAAAGAAAAAAAAAAGGTAATTATAGAAAGGAACAACTAAGCAGTCCCATATCCCAGTCATAAGAACTCGCAGAGTTCTTTCTAAAGGAAAAACTAAACTCCAGTTTACATTACAAAAATATTACTAAACCAACTTTTTTGACACATGTAGATGAGATAAACACATAAGTGTGTAACTGTTATAGGAAAGACTCCCAGCAGCCAAGTCAACCAAACAAAAAAGTTAGTTGTTTGGGGTAAAACAGCAGATCCTTTCTCTTTGGAAGTAAGGTAAGTTTTCACACATCCATAGCAATTTAACAAAGATATTATAATAGTAACAGGTTAACAAGTACAACAGGTGAATAAAATTTACCTAGGCATTAGTGTAACATCCCTCACAGGCTAGGGTAACCCCTATGCGAAAATGCCACAGTGACATAAAATACCAAGCGCTTATCTTTGAATAATTCCATTTAAAATTAATTGAGTTTAAAAAAATTTTACAAAATACGCATGTGCGGAAGACTTTAAAATAATTACAACATCTCAAAAATAAAGATAGCACTGAGTACTAGTTTGTATCATGAGTATAGTCCCGTAATGTACCCAACACAAAATCTTATATTACAAACCCAAAAGGATTGTCCATCGATGAAAAAGATCAACACTGCCATGATCATCTTCAGAAAATCCCAACATCCAAAAGCCTTCCTCTATATTACTGAGTTGGCAATCTTGTGGGTTGGAAAAATAAGGGGTAAGCAAAACTGCAATTGCTCAGTAAGGTTCGTAAACCTCAAATATTACATGACGCTTTTAAAAGAAACGTCAGAATTCTTACATTTATCAGCAAATTCCATTATTAACCAAACATCACACAATAAGATCATAAGATCCATATTTATTAACATATTGTAGGATATATCCATCACATTCATATTTTTATCATATCTATCCACAAGTTTCATCATCAACCAAACATCACATAATAAGATCATCAAATATGTAATTTATTTTCATATTACAGAATATATTTATCACTTTTTCACAGTAAATCATCTCCCACAACATGCATATTTTATGCATATGATAGATATACAATGCAATACTCATGCAGTCATACCTGTCATTTTCTCTTTTCTAACTTTCCTGCAAAAAAGAACACATTCACATAAATGGCTACCTCATTTTAGCGTACACAACCATCCACCACAACAGCATCTCCGCCACGGATGTATATCACCTAGTCCCCACCTTTTTAGGACCTACCTCGCACTGTACTCACTGACAGGAGGTTTTCCTTACTGTTTTTAGCATGGATGATATATTAGTGCATTAACTATTTCCAAGATCTTTTGCCCATCGGTGGTATCATAAAGTATAAGGGTGATATATTACTTAGGGAGACTCAACTGAAAAATAGGATATTAAAACATGAGATTAGAGGTTTAACACATATGCTGGATTCGTATACTAAAGAATTGAATCCAAAGATTATAGAGTTAGAGTAGTATAATGATCGGATTAAAGAAAAGTTAAAGAAAATTTTAGATAGACTACAAAAAGTGTTTGTTGCTTCTTCTTCTCAAAATAATCCTGCTCTATGATGTACATAAATAATATTTCATTTTGTATATGAAAATATTTTTTATGCATATATTTGTTATCTCTCTGATCCATATAACTTCAAATCATAAACATGATATTTGTTTACCTGAAGTAAACATGGTTATATTTTGAAGATATGTAAAGCTATAATTGTGATTTCCTTTGTATAACGAGTGATAGATGATTTGACACGTGTGTGTAAGGACTGTGATATCCGAATAGCCGGTAGAGTGATGAAGTGCAAGGACGATTCTGTCTTTGGAAGGGAAAGATGTGCCAAGAGGCCCAAGAAACCAATAGTCCCAAAAGTCTCAAGAGCCCTCTATCGTAGGGTGGGGGTGAGGATACGGTTGCCAAAAGTCCCAATAGGCTCAAAAGACCTCGTGTGTAGGGTGAGAGTGAGGGTGCGGAAACCAAGAGTCCCAATATGCCCAAAAGACTTCGATTGTAAGGTGAGAGTAAGGGTGAGGTTTCATAATCCCACACCAAAAGCAAATAAGTTGGAGGTGAACTGTGTAAGCAAGATTATTATCTTGTATGGACATGGTAAATATAATATTACTAAGTTCGAGATTATCCTTATCTGTTTGCTGATGGCTGATTTCGGGGACGACATCCTGTTAAGGGGGAGTTATAGTGAACCCCAAAATTTTTATAGCATATATATATATGTGTGTGTGTGTGTGTGTGTGTGTGTGAGTGTGTGTGTGTGGTTGTTGTTATTATATCTTATGCATTTTTTATGCACACTTGGCATTTTGCTATTGGGCCATGAAGTGTGCCATGTGGTCATCACATGAGAAGGGTGCATGAGGTTTTGTGTGCACCCTTGGGTGATATTTATTTATAGAATAGTGGATGAATGAGAGAATGGTGGATTTGAGTATGGTAGATGAATGTGAGAATGGTGGATGTGAGAATTTCTCTATAAATACCACATTCCTAATGCTAATGAGGATATGGGTAGAGAAGAGAGAAATTAGAGAAATAAAGAGAAGGAAGGGAGAGTGAGAGGCATTTTTAGATTAGCAAAGAGCAGGGGAGTTTTGGAGCTCAAATCTCACCACACACACAACCAAGGTAGGATTCTTTTACCTTACATATTTCATGTCGATTTTGAAAGAATATGAGGATTTCTTGTATTTATTAGAGGTAGAAATCTTGGTTAATGAATTTATACAAGACAAACATGGTTTTGAAAGATCAAAGTTTACATTCATTGAGTTTTCAGGGTTTCAATTTCAGACCAGTTTTAGTATAAAAATTCTAACTAAATCTAGAAAAATTGTTTTTGAGCGTAGTTTATTGGAATGATCTCCTAACTTCTGGATTTGTTTGCAATAAAAATTTTATGAAGAAAAGACACAAATTACTATCTTGCTTTTATTTTAGAAGTGGCTGTTACGCAGCAGTAATTATTCTATTTTTGTGTTCCAACTTGGATTTAAATTCGGATTGTGTTCCTCTCATCCTAAAATTATGAACATTTTTGGATTTGTTTATACATGAATCTAGTTTCTACTTGTAAAATTTCACATCTTAATTCGAAGAGATGAATTTTTAAAAATTCAAACACTATTACTAGGTTGAGAAAATTTATGTAATTCCAGGTTTTTGTTTTGATATGCTTATCCTACTAAATGGTGTTTTAGCACAAGAAAATACTTTTCCCTTGAAGTATTTTGAGTATATTTGTCCAATGAACTATGTCGGCAAGAAAAAGAATTTATTTTCTTTTGGGCAACAATTGTGTGGGACATGAATATATATATATATATATATATATATATATATATATATATATATATATATATATAATTTCTAGTATGTGAATATTATGAAATGTATGCATGAATTGTCATACATGAACTATTGATATACTAAGCAAAACGACCCAACTGGAAGCTCTCACTATTTTTCCTAGATACTAGAGGTTTTTTTGATGTGGTAGTGTGGATACGTACTATCTAAGGAGGTTCTGTCTAGGAGATTGGAATTTAAGCGGGACCATTATGACCCTCCAATCATTCGTGGGAACTTACTATTCATTTCTACGGTAAAATTTATCGAGAAAATGTCAGGAAGTAGGGCTTCAAATTCTATCAGATTTGAGGTGGAGAAATTTGACCAAATTTGAGTTAAGGGACTATGTTGATCTATGTGGTTAGTGTATGAGAATACATAAACATAATTAGGAATAATATTTTATTATTTTGTTTTATTATGATCTACGATGTGATTATCTTGATTCTTTTTGAAAGAAAGTGACATACATGGATTCGCAGCGGAAGTCATATGATAAAATTTTCAGGTAATTGGCCAAAAATCCTAATTTAAATTTTTTTATTGGCTAAAGTCCTCAAATAAACTTATTTTACCCAAAAGTCCCGTTTATAAAAGTCTTAATGGCTAAAGTCCTGATCTTTTAAAAAAATAACAATTTAATGACAAATTTACCCCTACTCTTTCATATATCTCCCTACTACACCCTGCTAAACACCTCATCTTCTTCGTCACCTACATCTTCTCCCACCTCCTCTCTTCATCTCACACCTCTCTCTTCATGCCCTCTACAAAACAAAACAAAACAAGATCAGATCGATTCAGATCTTCTTCGTCTCCTGCGCGCAGACCAGTTTAGATTAGTTTTGATTTTTGCTCTTTTCTTATTCTTCTCCCACATTTCGGTCATGGCGGCACCCTCTGCATTTCCTTCCGGCGACATTCACCGGCATATTAAGGTGAATTTCCGGCGACAAAGCTCGTCGGCGTAGCTGTTGAAGAAAAGCCCTTCCCTCCCACGATCATTTTCAAAGCTGATGAAAATACCAGATCTTCTTCTTCTTTAACAAAATTAGATCGGAGACCTCCTTCAGTCGCAGCTTCAGTCACGCCACCACCCTTCCCTTTTTCTGCAGATCTAATGCAGTCCGCCGGCGATCCTCTTCTATTGCAGATCTAATGCTAACGGCACGGTGAAAATCTAATGTAGACCAGCGTCGGCACAATTCCTCTCTTAATTTGAAGAATTTATCTCCAAAAATGCTCAAATGAAAATTCCTCTCTCTACTGTCTCTCTTTTTTTCTCTTAGTATTTCTCTCTCATTTGTCTTTCTCTCCTTTTTTTGGTTTCTATTGCTAGGAAAATGTAAGAAAAAAAAAAGTTTTTTTAATCAATTTTTTGTTTGGTTGATTGGAAAATATAAGAAAAAAAAAATTTGCGTAGTGACCTGTATTTTCCGGCATAGTGACCTGCGTTTCTGGTATAGTGACCTGCATTTTCCAACGTAGTGACTTGCGTTTCCCACGTAGGAAACTAACGCAGGTCACTACAGGGTGTGAGGTAATGAACTCGGAGGTTGGGGGTATAGGTGGTGTTGAAGGTTGTTAGAAAGGATGGGTATTTTTGTCCAATTCATGCCAAAAGGACTTTTGAGAAAAAAAATCTATTGAGAGGACTTTTGGCATGAAAATCTTCTAAATGAGGAATTTTAGCTAAATTCCCCTAAAATTTTTGAAACAATGAATCCAATCATCACAAACATTCAAGAATCATTCAAGCATAGAGTCATGAGTTTATACATACAAGTATATATATTTAAACACTTTAACTAAACTTACTTGGATTCCTTAAGTAGCTTTTGTCACGAGCTTCAAAGTGGATGAAGCCTCCGATGGTATCCACACGAACACAAGACCTCAAGAACCTTGCACTTCACAAGCTAGGAGAGGGAAGAGGAGAGCACAAAATTTGAGAGAGAGGATCCCACTATAGCTCAAGGCCCTAGGGTGTTTCTCACTCTTCTATTTTGTCTCTTCTCTATTTGATGAGTGGGAGGCTTAGTGCTAGCATGTCCCATCACCTTGTATTTATAGAGAACCTCTAGGGTTTCCTTTTAATACTATCTTATTTATAATTTAGCTCCTTAATTATTAACCATTAATAATAAGGCACATACATAATTATAAATTAGAATTCCCTTCTTTCTTTAATTCAAGAGACACACTTATGTCCTTTGTTTGTGTGTGACCCATTGGGTTCACCCTAACCTAGTAGTGGTTCGGGACATCTCATGTTCCCTAAAATAGAAACTTTCTATTTTTGGTTCGATTGGAACAATTCCAATTTTGCCCTCAATGATAACACTTACCATTAGGCCTTCACTGGTCATGAGTGACATCTAGCAACATATCATAACGTACCCTAGGTTTGGGTGAATAGTAGAACTATGTGAACTCTTCATGTTACTTAATCCTTCATCCCCTAATGTCACTATTAAGATAATAGGTATGGTTATCGGTCAAACCCTATCTTAACAACTTGATATATGTTTCACAAAATATAATCTTAATAAGGTAAATGCAGTGAAACTCTTTTCACTGTTTACCTATCACTCTGGTTAGAGATTCACTTTTAGAATTATCTTTGTGAACTAATCCTGACATTCTCTCATCAAGTGAGAGTGATGATTCCTTATTGCACACTCATCTATCTTCATACATAACTTATTAGAGCCAATGAGTACCGATTACATCCTTATGGTTGAGGCTATACGAGATACTATCAAACCCTAGTAACCTATGCATAAGACAGCTATGGTGTCTCAGGTCTAAGGACTACCAATTAAATGGACGTAACAAAAGAATATTCCTTTGACTTTATCTCCATAGGAACATTCTTGCAGATCATGTTCAGTGTACATATTCTCTAATATGCACCCACAGGTTAACTAAAGAGTCACTATACTGATAGGAAAGACTACCTATCCTCTCAACGGAGTTAGTTTAAATCTGTGCTACTCTTAGTGGTTTATAAAAGGTCATCTTTAATAAACCTATGAGTAGTAACTCTTTAGAATAAATGCTTATGAGAAATATCAGTCTCTCTATCTCAACAGCTTGAGATGTTTATTTCTCTTATCATTCATTCATGGACTTTATCATATATATAATTAAATATATAAGACATTATATACCTTTTAATTCTTATAATATGAAATTGATATGCTCTTTAGGATTGGTTTTAGGGCATATCTCTAACACTTTTGAATTCAAGTATGAGATAGTAGTAAAGCTTATAACATGCTATTACTGTTTATTATAAATGACATGATATATACATGGGGCATGTTAATTGTTATGCATAAAATATATGCATGTGATAATGGCCATAATTATTGCACATTAAATGGCATATGGCATGTGGCTGTGATGTTTTGAGAAAGTGACTAAGCTTATAAGTACACATCATACATCTCCTAGTAATAAACGTGAGTTTTTTTTAGGGGTACGTAACCCGAGAAAAATTAAACTCGCATCTTGTCATGTGGACATATGTTGCTGTAACACCCCTCACAGGGTAACCCCTATGCGGAAATGCCACAGTGACATAAAACACTAAGCGCTTATCTTTGAATAATTCAATTTAAAATTAATTGAATTTAAAACAGTTTTTCAAAATACGTGTGCGAAAGACTTTAAAATAATTTACAATATTTCAAAAATTAAAGGTAGCGCCGAGTACTAGTTTGTATCATGAGTACAGTCCCGTAATGTACCCAAATTTCAAAAGTATCCATTTAGTTTACTGAGTTGGATAGAGTCCAATGCTGATAACGTGTTACGAATAATCAAATAAAACCCAAAGCAGAAAATAAATAGACACCAGGATATATATATATATATATATTGTGAAACAACAAATATATATATCAACTTTCACAAAAAAAGAAAAAAGAAAAAAAGGAAAAAAGTGGAGAAAATGAGCAAGCTGAGAGAGCATCCATAGATAAAGAAACAATACTCACCAGCAAATCAACCGATCACAAAAGTTTGAGACATCATGCAATCCATGGTGAAACAATGAGTACTCCCTCCTTGAAGAAGTCCTTTAGATCCCAAGCCGCACCAAAAATCCCAAATCTAGAGTCCAAAAATCTCTCAAATCTTCATATTCTATGAGATGAGAGTAAGATTAGGTTTGCAAGACATGGGTGAGATTCCACATTTCGAGAGAGAGAAAGATTAGATTTGCATACCAAGAGAGAGGGAGAGTTGCAAGACATGGGTGGGAACTGAGAAATAGGGATTAGCAGAGAGAGAGAGAGAGATTATATATATTTATTTTTTAAGCTCCAAACTCTTCGGTATTCACATAGTACCTTATTTTTTGTTTTGTTTTTTTCTATTTCTTTTTTGTTTTGTTTTGTTTGTTTTTATTTAGAAACTTCACATGGTCCTTGAAGATAGAAGATAGAAGATAGAGAGGGGGTGATTAGGTTTATTGCGGTGACAATTAATTTTTATTTTTTTTAACATAATGAAATTCAAAGCAAAGAAATATATTCCTTTAATTAAATTTTAATCAACTATATATGATGAATAACATGCTTTTTATTATAGGTGCAATAACTTTGCATAAGTTGATTTTTATACGGCTAAATATAGAATATATTTTGAAAAATTGACTGTTAGATTAGAAGAACTATTTATGAATTTCGTGTTTACCAAAAATCACAGTGATCGAATGTCAGTTTGTGAAAAACCAACTGGAAAAACTTATGACATTTTGAATAACAAAAAAGACACAATTTTCATTGTGACATTTTCCAAAAATTGACCTTTGGATCACTGTGATTTTGATGGACATGATACTCGTAAGCAGTTCGTCTAATCCAACGATTAGTTTTTCAAAATATGTTTTGTATTTTGTCCTATAAAAGTCACCTTATGCGAAGTTGCATAAGGTGCACTTTATAATAGAAGGCCTGGATTATTAGAATAGTAGTATTTTAGCTAATTTTATGTTTAAATAAAAAATCAAATTATAAATTATTAAATAAAAATAATTAATTAATTTAAAATATTAATTTTTTATATTACGAGGAATAAATTTTTTTATATTTTCTTGTAAATTTTTTTTTGAAAAGTAGTTGAAAAATTGCTGGGAGCACGAGGGTAAATATATCAAATAGATGAAAAATGCCAAAATTTGACACTTATTCATTGAAGCAGCTTGATGATATAATTTGCTAAGTGCATCTGCAGTGCAGCACTTTAACAGCAAATTTAGTGTCAGACTCAACCTTCAACCTTCAAATGGCACTCCAATGCAGCACTTTAAGTTGCCTTTATTTCCGTCAGTCATTACTGACTCATTCATCTGCAGCAACCATATTAAGAGGTGAGGTGGACTTGATGACCGTTGGAATTATGACTGTTAAACCTAAAGCAGTATATATATTCACCATCATAGTACCACTCCATTCACACAATAGCTCACACCTCATATTGCTATTCCAATTTTTTTACCAAAAATTTGATCTTAATTTTTATCACTTTCTATTTTTATATAAAAATTTATCTCTCCATTTTTATATATTTTTTTTAAAAAAAATCATTCTCTATTTCTTCATCGCTCTATATTTTTGCATATTTCACAATTCCATATTTCTATAATTTCCAACCATGGATCCTAACAATCTATTCTTTAACACTCAATTTTTTCAACCAAACAACTCTCAACCTCATGCACAATTCAATTCCCATGCATTTTCTCAACAATCACAATATGGTTTTCAATCCCAACCCCAACAATACACGTTCAACTCACATAATCCCTATAACTCATTCAGTGAACAAATTTTTGGCGGACAATCTTAATTCACATGTCATCAACCGTCCCAAAGTAGCCATTTTCAACCTCCCACAATCCAAAATGAAAATAGTGCTCCAACTAGCCTTGAAAAAAATAGGAATCCCAATTGGTCTAAAAAAGAAGATGAAGTACTTTGCTAAGCTTGGCTCAACATTTTAGAAGATGCAATCACGGGTGCCGATCAACCCAGACAAAAGTTATGGGATCGAATTCTAGTTGACTATAGTAAATTATTGGGTTGTTATACACAAAGAGACAATGTTGGTTTGATGAATTGTTGGGGCATCATCCAAAGATTCATTAACAAATTTTTAAGTTGTATGCGGCACGTAAAGAGGACTCCAAGAAGTGGTGGAAATGATCTAGATAATGTAAGTTGATTTTACAATTTTTTTAAAAAATTTAAATTATTTAAATTATTGCTTGTCGAATTTTATTTATTATTTTTTATTTATAGGATGAGGCTGCAAAGATATTACACAGTGAAAAAGAGGGGCACCAATTTAAATTTTATGGTTGTTGGCCACTACTCAAGAATAGTCCAAAGTGGTTTCACTACACCAATGAACAACAAGATAGAAAAGACAAATTGAATCAAAGGAAGAGAGCTGGGGCAAATTCACATGTTAATGAAATAGGAGATTCCTCTGATCCATCCATTCCAGCATCAACATTGTCTTCTACTGGGGGCTGATGATGATGATTCACCATTTAGTAGAGAACAAAATGAGTTACATTGACCCCCTGGATGGAAAGCTGCGAAAACTGGGCGCCGCAAAAAAAAAAACGTTGATCATACAGAAGCAATAAATTTATTTGCAAACGAAATCAATAGCATGCGAAGGGAGCAAAAGGAAATAGCTGAGAAGGATATTGAAATGACAAATGAACGTGAAAAAATGAAGATTTAATCCAAAGAAACGCAAATACAATTAAAGTACGAGAAAGATATTATGATGGCTGATCCAGAATCGATGCCTACTGAAGTAGGAAAAATATGACTTATTGCACAACAAAATCAAATTTTGGTAAAATTAACGCAAGGGGGAATTAGAGATGGATCAAGTGGAAGTAGGGTTTAGTTTAAATTAATTATTATTTCCAATTCCTGCAATTATTGTTAATTGATTTTGTCACACAAATTAATTGTGTCACCATTTTCATATTTTTTCAATTGTCCCAATATTAATCGATCGTGCCTCATAATTTAGTTGTTTATTTGTGTCACCAATTCCAGATTGTTTCAAATAACACATTATTAATTGATTATACCACACAAACTACCATTATTTAAATGAAACTATATTATTCCCTAAAAGAAAGTGATTGCACCATATAATTGCATATTTCTATTGCATTATTCTCGTCATTTTGTGCATACTTGAGCCATTTATATTTATAAATAGATGTTTTTTACGTTTTCTTGTTTTTTCATGCCTTGTAGGAAAAGTGCAATAGAATGGATGCTTTTTGCCTGCATAGATGGAGCTTGGAGTCAAGCCTTGGAAGTCTTCAAAGGTCATGGACTTATAGGACATACTTCTAAGTGTGTCTAGATGCCACATATCAAATTTCAAAGCTAAATGCCAAGTGGTTTGGGAGATATGGGCAAATGAAGTCATGAAGTGCAAAATCCAACCAATCTGGGTATTCTGAAAAATTGCTTCTCTCCAGATTGAATTAGACTATGAGACCACGATGGTTGGAAAGAAGACTTCTCAAGCTTCACGTGCAAATAAATATCATCCAAATCCGACTCCGGACGAGAAAGTTACAAGCATTTGAAGTCGGATGCATTTTCAAGGCATTTTTTGAGAATCTGATAGGTGGTACCGGTACTACCTGTTAGTGGTACCGGTACCAGGTATTTAAAATTAGTTTTTAAGCTCTAAAAACATTTTTCACTGGTACCAAAACCCGTGGTATCGGTACCAAGGACCGAAAACTGCATTTTTCAGCTTGTAAATTGCCCACTTGTTGAGGGCAATGTGGGTATTTCAAGGGCACTTTAGGGCAACTTTTGGGGGCCTATTTAAAGGCATTTTTTAGCCATTGTAAGGAGTTCCATTAGCTCCTCCATTGTTATTTTAGTCTTAGGTTAGGGTTTTAGTTGTTCTTCATTTCTTAGCTTAGGATTAGCTTAGTTTAGTGTTAGTTTTGCATTTCCTTTGTTCATTTCACTTGTAAGATTTAGTTTAGGTTATTTAATCTTTCATTTGGTTGTTAAACTTTGTAATTTCATTCTCAAGTAATATAAATAGCTTTCATTTCAAGTTTCTTGCATTTATGATTGATCAACTAGCTTTAATGGAGTTCTAAACCTCAAGGAGGTGGTTCTATAGTGGATTTCTTCTCCAAACCCTAGGTAAATGGCATTCTCTCATCTTATAATCTTCTAATGTTTATGGAATGATGTTTAATGCTCACTCATCTTTTGAACCCTTGTGGTTTCATATTCATGACCATTGTATAATCAGTAAGTTGTTGTATTTTGTTTCTTGAGCACATATGCACACCACATGTTTGCCAAAATGTCAAAGAGAGTGTTGACCTTCATTATATCATTTGTGTCACTTTATTTGAGCTTCTATTGTTAAACTCTCCAATCAAGACCATAGAGTAAATGATTCTTGATTGAGTATATATTTGAGAAATCATATATCAAATGTTTGGAAGGAATGAATCCATAGGACTCATCTCACTTAACTTAATTAGTTTTCTTTTGCAAATTATCATCATTTAGTATAAACAAATACTCAACAATTAAAAACCCCATGATTTTACACTTTCTTTTGCATTTTTTGGTTTGCAACACATAAGAATCATTTGGACTTATTCCACTCCCTATGGATATGACCTAGGGACTCCCTTAGTAGTTATTGCTTGACGACCGGTGGACTCCTATGCTTGGGAATCTATTGCGTATCACATTTTAAGTTCGAGCAATTGGCGCTGTTGCCAGAGAGTGAAGAGCGTTCTAAAGTGATCCAAGAAGAGCTAGTGGTAACTTGTAATTGCATTACAAGTTCGGTAAGTTCTTCTCATTTTGTATGTAAATATTTGTGTACATAGTAATGTAATTGTTTTTAATTTTTCTATATATAAAAAAAAAAAAAAATTATCCAAGACCCAACCTCAATGTAAGGAGGATATGACCAATACTCATATTTGGGAGAAAGAGAGGACATGAATGCACATTTCTATAGTGCACTAGAAAATCCTTACAACTCTTCATATTCCAACACCTATAATCATGGGTGGCAAGATCACCCTACTTTTAATTGGAGCAATGGTTATGAGGTCAACCCTCAAGAGCCACAGAGTTATTTTTCCTCTCTTGACCAACCAAATTATGAGTATAATGGTCAATCCTCCTATTTTGATGGTCATGGATATCAAGGGTTTGACTTAAAGCCAAACCAAGGTTATGCCCCACCACCCTATCCAATGGGTCAACCATTTTGCCAACCACCTCAAATGAGCTTGGATGACGTTTTGCAACAACTCTTGGAAAGCGAAAAGGCTAATGCCCAAGCTATTGATGATATTAGAAATGAACTTACCGAGTTGACCAATTTACTGATTGTGCTTCAACAAGAGGATAACTTTCCTTCACAACCTAAAACAATTTTTCAAGGTCAACAAAGTGAGAAAGTTTTTAATGACATTAATAATCATCTAGAGCAAGTTAAGGCAATCCCCACACTTAAGAGTGAAAATTTTGAAAATTTTGCTTTGAAAGACTCTCCTAACGAGTCAAACATGAATCCTAGTGATGGTGATGTGCCTCAATTTCCAAAGATTAATTCTGTTATCTTGGAGGTGAGTGTTGAAAGGATGTTCGAAACTGATGGAATCGCAGCGGAAGATAAAATAAAATTTTACAAAACATGAATCCATCATCAAATATCCAGGCAGGATTCGAACAAGCATAGAGACATGAGATAAACAAACAAGAACATATATTTATCAAACATAAAGTATACTTACTTGATTTGCCTTTCGTTTTTGCGATTGGTGAACTCAAACTTCAAACGTATGAAGTCTCCAAAAATATCCACACGAATCCAAGACTTTTGAATCCTCTTGCACTTGATCAACTCTTGAGCCAAAGCAAGAATGAGAGTGAGGGTGAGAAAACGGCTACGAGAGGAGCTCTCTCTATAGCTCACGGCCCTAGGGTGGGGAGGATGCCTTCTCACTCTTCTCTTTAGGGTTTGGGAGTACTTAGTGCTAGTATGCACCCTAGCCCTTGTATTTATAGAAATACAAGAGTTTCTAATTTGCAACTAAGGACCTCTTTTATTAACCATTAATAAAGTGTCCTTTTAATTTGCATTTTAATTAGAAACTTACCCCTCCCATGGATTAAAAAGCTCTCTTAAATTCTATTGTGTGTGACCCTTTGGGTTCACCCTAACCTAGCAGTGAATAGGGACATCTCCATGTCTCCTAAAATATAAACTTTCAATTGGAACAATTCCAATTTTGCCCTCATTGATAACACTATATCAATAGGCTTTCACTGGTCATGAGTGACGTCTAGCAATGTGTCATGACATGCCCTAGGTGTGGGTGAATAGCAGAACTACGTGAACCCTTCTTGTTACTTAATCCTTCATCCCCTAATGTCATAGTTAAGATAATTAAGGTATGGATATAAGTCAAAACCCTATCTCAACATTTTGTCATATATTCTTCAAAGTATAATCTCAATAAGATGAATCCTATGAAACACTTTCATAGTCCACCTATCTCTCTGGCCAGAGATTCACATTGAGAGTTATCTTTGAGAACTGACCCTGACATTCTCTCTCATAATAATGAGAGTGATGATTCCTTATTGACCACTCATCTGTCTCCATGCATGACTTATTAGAGCCAATGAGTATCGACTACAATCATAGGATTAAGGCTGTATAAGACACTATCAAACCCTAACAATTCAGGCATAAGACATCCATGGTGTCTCAGGTCTTAGGATTACCAAGTAAATGGACGTAACAGAAGAATATTCCTTTGACTTAATCTCTATAGGAATATTCTAGTAGATCATGTTCAGTGTACATATTCTCTAATATGCACCCACAGATTAACCTAAGTGTCACTACACTGATAGGAAAGACTACCTATCCTCACATTGGAGTCAGTTTAAATCTGTGCTACTCTTGTTGGTTTAATAAATGTCCTATTTAATAAACATATGAGCAGAAACCTTTTTAGAATAAATGTGTATGAGAAATATGAGTCTCCATATCTCAACATCTTGAGATACATATTTCACTTATCATTTATTCATGGACATTATCGTATATATAATTGAATATATAAATGACAAGTAATACCTTCTAGTTAATATAATATGAAATAGATATGCTCTTTAGGATTGGTTTTAGGGCATACCTCTAACAAGTGTTGTGTTGGAAAAGAAAGAGTGGGTGCCACCTAGGTTTGAGGAGTCAACCCCTCCCTCTTTTAAAGATGAATTTTTGTTCCTAATATCCAAACCACTTGAGCTTGAAGAGATCCAAATGCCCTACATTTTAAAATTCGCCACCTCAGGTGAAAATGAAACTTTTCAACGAAATACAAAGGGCATACATAAGGACAAGGTGGAGGAAGTTGCTCCCAACTTTTTGAGTGAGTTTTCCACACTTGGGAACTCAATTGAGAAGTGTTTGGAGAAAAGGGAGCATGTTGCAATAGTTTTTGATCCTTGTGGATAGGATCTTTTACTGTTAGCTTGTACATAGTAGTGTTTTTGTTTCATAATTTAGTTCTTTTTTATTTCTTTTCTTATTAATTTTCATTTTATGTTATTGTGAGCATACTAACCTTTTCACAGGTTATAGAGGATTAACGCAACACATACAGGTACTTTCATTCTTTTTCCTTTTCATTGTGTCTTTAATGCTTCTCAATGCTTCTCTTTGCATGCATTGAGGACGATGTACCTTTCAAGTTGGAGGGGGAGGTTACATTTGTGTTGATATTTTTCAAATGTAAATGGTAGTTTTGTTCACATTTAGGTAGTTTTTGTTTTTTTGTTTTTCAATTTTTCAGTCATTCCCCTAGTCACTTTATGTTTTTGAACTTGTTTCAATGTGTGTATGCTTATGTAAATCTGTAAATCTCTTATTTATGCCTCGTTTTGAGCATATGCTTTTATGTAGGTGATTTCCTATTAATGCACATGCACAAACTATTCATTATACATTTTGAACCAATGAATATCATGCTTAAGCTTTGTAACCCTTGTTTATATTTTTGTTCTCTTTTTCCATGTATTTTTATGTTTTTCCATTCTCTTTTGTTCCAATACCATCATTCTCATCGTTTTATACCTTTTGTATAACATATGCATGATTAATGGTTCAGTTGTGCATTGTTTACACATTTGTGATTCATGGAAAAGGATCATAGGCCTTCATTGTATTTGAGCCTAAATTCTTTCATTAATGTTGCCGCTAGCACCTAATTTTGAGCCTTCAAGTTTTCTTTTCTTGGCCAGCTTAAGAAGTCCAAGGGTAGAGGTTAGGTTGTATAGGTTTTGGATGATTTGTTTTGATTGTGTAGTTGTGTACATATATATTTCAGTATTGTGTATGCCAAGTCTCAAGTTTGGGCAGATTATCAATAGAAGGGAAATGAAGTTTATAATGGTTGGTGATGTAAGGGTTGAATAATACAATCTTGAAAAGAAAAAAAAAATCAAAGAAAAGAAAAAGATTACAACAATAAAAGCCCAAAACCTTTCATTCACATTTCCTATGTATTCAAGAGTTTTTCTGCTACAATTGGATGGCACAATGTTATTTTTCATTTTGTGGGTTTAGTGGTTTTTTTTTTTTTGTTTAGTATTATGTTTGTTGTTTAGTAATGTGTTTTGGTGTTTTAGGTTACTTTGTTGTATATATAATGGATGGGTAGATAACCTATAGCACATTATAAAACCATCACATTTTTTGTTGTTATCCATCCTTGAACCTAAAGGCATTATTGAGCAACAAAAGACCTAATTGATTCCATGAATTACTTATGTTTAGCTTTTGTTGCAATTTTACCAACTATTGTGTTTATGTATGTTGTTGTTCATTTTTCCCTTTTTCATTTGTGATTATGCATCTCTTGTACATATAACTTCTCATAGTGGTACAATCCATCCACTTAAGTAGCACTTTCTCATTCACACATTACTTATTAATTTAATCCCTTCTTTTGTGAATGATTATTGTTCAAAGTATTACTTCGTTGTGTTTCTTTTTGTTCCCATCTCGTTAGCTTAAGCTTGGTGCATTCAATGGTTTGAAATGAGTTTGAATGATTCTTTTCACGAACACAAGGATTTTATTTATGCAAATCTAGTTCAAACCATTACATAACTTATGAGAATATAGATTTCTTTGCATGCCCATTTTGTTGAAATTTGTTCTTGACTTTTGTGAATAAGGGGAATGTACTCTTCATGTTTGTGGGTGTCATTTCTGCAAACCCTCACGAGATTACAACTTGTCCACTAGGGGGAACCTAGGGGTTTAAAGGTCGTTGCATACGCTAAATGCAATCGCGATTTTCTGCGAAAGTGGATTAGTTAGGTTTGTTTATTTTGTTTAGCTTTTGTTTTTATGCTAGTTCTTGCTAGGGACAAGCAAGGTTCAAGTTGGAGGGGATGATTGCAACATATAATTGCATATTTCTATTGCATTATTCCCATCATTTTGTGCATACTTGAGCCATTTATATTTATAAATAGATGTTTTCATGTTTTTTTTTCATGCCTTGTAGGAAAAGTGCAATAAAATGGATGCTTTTTGCATGCAAAGATAGAGCTTGAAGTCAAGCCTTGGAAGTCTTAAAAGGTTATGGACTTATAAGACATACTTCTAAGTGTGTCTATGAAAGTATTCCATGAAATCAAGCGGAATTAAAATTTTCGAAAACCATTGTGCCAAGATCCATGATTCATTGTACAAGCATATTATAAAACTTAAAACAAAAGTAAATCATTTACTTTGATAGCCTTTAGAGAAATTAAAGAAGGTAGAAGTGCAGCCCCAAAGAGATGAAGGCCTCTAAGATTGATCTACACTAGGAGAGCTTCAAAGGATGAGAGAGAGAGGGAGGATGATTAGATTGCACATACTAGGAGTGTTCTCCATGTAGTGCCCAGCCCTCCCTAGTTATTATCTAATAGATGGAGTGCTAGCTCCTATTAGATAACAAACTCTATCAAGTTATCTTGTTTTGAATTTGAAACGATTTCAAATTTAAATTTCAATTAACTAACTTGAAATTCAAATAGATTAATATTTGCAATCTTATTATCTTTCCATCTCATGTCAATTTAAAATTTCAAATTTAAAATTTCAAATTTCAAATTTCAAATTTCAAAAATTTCAAATTTCAAATTTCAAATTTCAAATTTCAAATTTCAAAAACTTGAAATTCTAGTTAATTAATATTTGCATATTAATCTTTAAAATAATAACACTTATTATTTCTTACTTATAATTAACTCTTAATTATAATATTATACTTTTTTCTCCTTTAAATGAAACATGCACCTATATGTGTGTGACCTCTTAGGTTCAACAACCTAGTAGTAGGAATTAGGATAATAATTATCATTCAAATAAAACTACTTTTATTTTAGGTTCTAAAATTAGAACTCTTCTAATTTTCCCTTTCAAGAAATAAATCTTTTTGGGCCTCTACTAGTCCTGAGTGACATCTAGCAATATGTCAAGAAACACCCTAGGTTGTGTAAAGGTTTATCATAACACAGTGAACCTTTCAGTTACAATTAAGATACAATTCAATCCTTCCATCAAACAATGCCTCAGTTAAATTAGTTGGGTATGGATAATATGTCAAAACCCAAATTTAACATCTTGTATGTTATTCTTAAAATATCAATTCAAACTTGGGATACTTAAGAAACAGTTTTCTTATTCCCAACTGCTTTGGCCAAAGACTTTTATGAGTTATATCTCAGAATAATACAAGGCATTCCCTCTCTTTACTGGGAGTGATAGATTCCTTGTTGTACACTCATATGTCCCCATAATAGGTCTACTAGAGCCAATGAGTACTTATACAAGTTCAATGATATGTACGTTGTACTATCAAACCCTAACATCCCTAACACAGAACATCTATGATGCCTCAGGTCTAAGGATCACCTGCATCATTGTATCCCTGAGTTGTTGTTTGATATGTAAGTAAAACTCCATTCAACAAACTCAATCAATGATCATATTCAGTGTACTTGTTCTCAAACAAGCACCTACAGGTTTGCCCTAGTGTCTATACACAAATGACTTGAGACGGGTCATTCTCCATATTGAGCAGACATAACTTGTGCTAGTCTATCCGGATTATTAATGCCCAATAGGAATATTTAAGAAAGATGTAATAACAATATAAGTCTCCTTATCTCAACTCTTGAGTTCTTATATTGACATTCTTTCTAAAGACTTATCATGAACACAATAACAATATATAACATGATAATCAAAATGCCCATATTATTAATTAATAACAATAATACATTAATCAAGTTCATATCCCAAATTACACAAATGACATTGGCTATTAGGGCATATTACTAACAATCTCCCGCTTGCACTAAAGCCAATCGCCCATGTATCTCATACCCCTCTTCTCAAGATGTCGATCAAGACTCTGAAGAATCAGTGCCTTAGTGAATGGGTCCGCTACGTTATCCGCAGATGCGATCTTCTGAATGCAGATATCTCCTCTAGCAATGATTTCCCTAATCATATGAAATCGCCTTTCAATGTGTTTGGACTTCTGATGAGACCTTGGTTCCTTGGCCTGAGCAATGGCCCCATTGTTGTCACAATACAGAGGTATTGGTGATTCAATGGTAGGAACTACTCCGAGTTCTGAGACAAACTTCTTGATCCAAACAGCTTCTTTGGCGGCTTCAGAGGCGGCAATGTACTCAACCTCAGTAGTGGAATCTGCTGTTGTATCCTGTTTATAGCTCTTCCAACTAACTGCTCCACCGTTCATGGTGAACACATATCCATAAGTGGATTTCTTGTCATCCAAGTCAGACTGAAAATTTGAATCTGTATATCCATCAATTCTGAGTTCACCTCCTCCATAAATAAGAAACAATTCTTTAGTCTTTCTAAAGTACTTAAGAATGTTCTTAATTGCAATCCAGTGTTCCATACTTGGATTGGACTGATATCTGCTGGTAACACTTACAGCATGACAAATATCAGGTCTGGTACATAGCATAACATACATCAAGCTTCCCACAGCAGAAGCATAAGGAATCTTGCTCATATGCTCTCTCTCCACAGGTGTTTTAGGACACATGGCTTTGGAGAGATGAATTCCATGTCTGAAGGGCATTAAGCCTCTCTTGGAATTCTCTATACTGAACTTCTTCAGTATTTTATCTATGTACAAGGATTGGGAGAGTCCGAGCAACCTTCTAGATCGATCTCTATAGATCTTTATACCTAGTATAAAGGATGGTTCTCCCAAATCCTTCATGGAGAAGTGATGTGATAACCAGAGTTTAACAGATGATAACATCCCTATATCATTCCCAATGAGTAAGATGTCATCTACATACAATACGACAAAAGTAATTGTGCTCCCACTAACCTTTTTGTATACACAAGGTTCATCCATATTTTGAAGAAAACCAAACGATTTGATTGCTTCATTAAAACGGATGTTCCAACAATGAGAAGCTTGTTTAATTCCATAAATGGACCTCTGTAGCTTGCACACTTTGTGGTCATCACCACTGGATGTAAAGCCTTTTAGCTGTTCCATGTAAATCTCTTCCTCAATATTGCCATTGAGAAAAGCAGTCTTTACATCCATTTGCCATATCTCATAGTCATAATGTGCAGCTCTAGATAACAAGATCCTGATGGATTTCAGCATGGCTATTGGCGAAAAGATTTCATCATAGTCAACTCCTTGTCTTTGTTTGTAACCTTTTGCCACTAATCTAGCTTTGTAGGTCTCTACCTTACCATCTGAGCCTATCTTCTTTTTATAGATCCATTTACAGCCAATGGGTACTATACCCTCAGGTGGATTTACCAAAGTCTAGACTTGGTTAGTGTACATCGAATCCATCTCGGATTTCATGGCTTCTTGCCATCTTCCCGAATCAATGTCTAACATTGCCTCTTCGTATGTAGTGGGATCATCTGGGCGATCTTTATCACTAAGGAATAGTTCATCTTCTTCCTGATGGAGATATCTATATCTTTCAGGAGGAGCAGATATCCTACTAGACCTTCGAAGAGGTTGTATAGTAGAAGGTTCTGCCTCAATAGGGGCAGTGGGTTGGTCGGTGTTGGTTTGTATGTCTTGGGATATTTCCTCAAGATCTATCACCTGTCCTTTGCCTCCTTTTTTAATAAACTTTTTTTCAAGAAACGCGGCAAACTTACTAACGGAAACCTTTTGCTCGTTAGGGTGATAGAAGTAGTATCCTAATGACTCTTTAGGATACCCTATAAACCTACATCTTTCTGACCTTGCTTCCAATTTGCTAGCATCCTGTTTCTTAACATATGCTGTGCAACCCCGGATCTTAACATGCTTAAGACTAGGTTTCTTCCCATACGACATCTCATGAGGTGTCATTGGGATAGATTTGGAAGGGACCCTGTTTAATAAGTATGTGGTGGTCAAAAGAGCATATCCCCAAAAATAGATGGGTAAATCAGTGTAACTCATCATAGATCGTACAATATCTAATAAGGTTCGATTTCTCCTATCGGATACACCATTAAGTTGTGGTGTTCCAGGATGAGTCCACTGTGAGAGAATGCCAGCTTCTGTGAGATGATCAAAGAACTCATCGCTTAAGTATTCGCCTCCACGATCTGATCGTAGGCACTTAATACTTTTTCCGGTTTGTTTCTCTACTTCAAATCTGAATTCTTTGAACTTTCAAATGTTTCAGATTTGTGTTTCATTAAATACACATATCCTAACCGTGAGTGATCATCGGTAAAGGTTATGAAGTATGAGAAACCACCTCTTGTAATTTTGTTCAAAGGGCCACATACATCACAATGTATTAATCCTAATATGTCTGCAGCCCTTTCACTGTGACCAGTAAAAGGAGATTTGGTCATCTTACCCATGAGGCAAGGTTCACATGTTGGTAAGGGCACTAATGCTAATGAGCCAATTGCCCATCCTTAGCCAACTTGCTGATCCTTGATTCACTAATATGACCTAATCTTAAATGCCAAACATAAGTAGAATTCCCTTCATCTCTATTTCTTTTGGGTTTTGGGTCATTCCCCTTTTACTCAATACAATTCATAATGCCATTGAAGTTAAGGAAATAAAGACCATTGATATAAATGCCAAAACCAATAGAAACTTTATTTAATGAAATAAAACAATTATTTTTATCAAAATTAAAAACATAACCAGCTTTCACTAAAGCTGAAATTGAAATAATGTTTCTGACAATATCCGGCATAAATAAACAATTATTTAATTCCAAAACATGCCCAGATGGCATGGTCAAGTAACATGTCCCCACAGCTAATGCAGCAACAGTTGCTCCATTTCCCACTCTGAGGGTGATCTCATCTTTACTCAACCTACTGCTTTCCTTTAGATCCTGGGAAGGGTTACAAATGTGAAAACTTGCACCAGAATCTAAAACCCATGAGGAAGCAGTGCTAACACATAAGTTAGCTTCAATGACAAGAGCATGGTTCATTCCTTCGGAAGGATGATCATTTAAGGATGCCAGGTATTCCCTGCAGTTCCTATTCTGATGCTCATTTTTTCCGCAATGGAAACACTTTCCTCCGGGTTCAGTTAAGCGATTTTCGTCAAAAATTCTGGATAAGGATTTGAGAGATGCCATTTGAAATGATATCTACATTTTAAAACAGAAAATTTAGTTGATTCATATATATAACCATTATTACTGGATCTTAAGTATAATGGTACCTCCCACTATTTTATCAAATCTCATACACCCTCTGAACATGATTTGAGAATTTATCTAATAAATTCCTAGTGGGGATTGGAGTCCTATTGTGAATTAATGGTACCTCACATAATAGTTTCTTGGTCCATTAATCCCTAATGAATAGATGACTCTTCATCTAATGCTTCTCAAGCAAGTCCCAATCATCCTTCTGCTTCTAGGATAAATATCCCTCACATTGTAGTTTCTTGAGATATTTATTCTAGTTAAGTTTAACCCACCATTCTTGCATAAGTGTGGTTACCCAATACATACCTCACATAATAGTTTCTTGGTATACATTGGATTTCCACCTAATGCTATCTCATATTAATAGAATAATTGAAAACCTTAATATAGACACGCTCCCACATATCTGTAGCCAGGGTACCTAAACCAAAGTTTTCACTTATTCTATAATGGTGGAAGGCTATGATGGAATATTCTTAATATTCCTTCATAATAACTTAATATTGATATTTGAGGGGATTTTAAGGTCTCATCAATTTAAACTAAACAAGCATCACATACATATAATATGCATCACATACAAAATATGTTATTATCATTATTAGTCTTATAAATGTAATAGTAGATGCTCCCACTATCTCCTTTTAAAAAACATTTAACTTTTAAAGTCTTGAGTAGTGAGGAGTCTCATGTACCACATTTATTTTATAGACATATAATAATAATTAACATGGTGAGCCTTTAGCATTCATCACATAAATAGGCTCTAGGATTGATTATGGACTTTGATTAAGGGTTTATGGAGGTAATATGGTGATTGCAACTATAATTGAAAACCTAAACATGCATCTATGAAGTCTTCAGAAGCTCCATAGTTCTCCATGCTCCTCTTGTGCCTCTCCATGGTCCTAGACTCCTTCATGCTCCATTCTTCATAAATACATTAAATAAAAAGAAATGGGATACATAATAGGGAAATGGGATTTAATAGAGAACAAGAGAAAAAGAGAAGAGGCATGCAAGCCGCAATTAAATTACAACCACCAAAGAGGTATGCAAACCCCAATTAAAATTACAACCCATAAAATAATTTAAATAAATAAATTACAGCCCCTAAATCACATCCACATGCGGCCAATCACATCCAATTAATTGGTCTTAAGTCCATAATTATCCCACATTATTAATCTCATTAAATAACAATCACATTGAAATAATAAAAGGCATAAGCAAGAATTATATATATATGGCAACTAATATTAATCAATAAACCTTAAAAATATTCATCTCATGAATATTATAATGTTTTAATCACATTAAAATAGTGGCTACTTCATTTTAATCATATTTAAAATTCAAACAATTTTGAAAATCAAAATAGGAAGCTATTGTAGTCAAGAGACCAAAATAGAAACCTTAGTTTGAATATATCATCAAAATTAATTTTTAATCATCCCCTACTGTTT
>JAESVK010000574.1:545810-578492 GCA_017140935.1 Hamamelis virginiana | reverse complement strand
GTTTGAATATATCATCAAAATTAATTTTTAATCATCCCCTACTGTTTTAAACACTTTAAAACATATTTTCATCAATTATAAAAATAATAAAACCATGGGGATATCAAAAATAATATTTGATAAAATTGAAATAGAAAACAAGTTTTAAACTTTTGCCTAAAACAATTTCTGGGTTACCAAACTTTGAGTTTTTATGAACAGCCCTTAAAGAGGCTTTCATGACCACTTTAGGGTTTTAATAACAACCTTATTAAGTACCTAAATCAGCGGTAACATGGGGCCAATAAATTCAAAACACTAAGTATTAAAAAGATTACAATTTTTCAACATATTGAAAAAATCCAGCACATATGATAATAGGCTAGTCAATCCCAAAAAACTTAGTGTGACCATATATGAACGATTTTTCATGAAAGAACTATTCTAACATGATCTACAATCATTATATTAGTGATTTTTGGTATGGTGGCTCAATAAAAATTAATCGAAAACAATTTTCAAGATTTATTTTGCAAAGACAGTGTTGCTGGAAAATCTGGGCAGCAACATGTATCAACTTTAAAATTT
This sequence comes from Hamamelis virginiana, assembly GCA_017140935.1. Lineage (NCBI taxonomy): Eukaryota > Viridiplantae > Streptophyta > Magnoliopsida > Saxifragales > Hamamelidaceae > Hamamelis > Hamamelis virginiana. Next base: position 577,925 of record JAESVK010000574.1, on the reverse strand, counting down.
TATTTGAGCCATCAAATCATCTCCAAAAATCATGAAATTAAATATGCAAGATGCTTATACAATGTACTAAACATCTATGGTCATGGATCATCCAAAACCAGCCCCTATTTTTCAGTATTAACAAAACATGAAAAAACAGTTTTTGAAATAACCCAGTTTTTGAAAAAAACTTAAATGGCCTATACTCCACCTATGGAGATTTTGGCCTCCACATTTATTTTTGATTGTTTTGTTTCTTAAACACATATATTACAATGTTAAATCATATATAAAACATTATAATCAAATATGTAATCAACTCTTGATTAAAACAAAAAGAAATAAATAGAATAGAGATGAAGAAACCAAAACTCTAGAGAAGCCATTCCCATGGCCATACCTAGGGTTAGGGTTTGGGATTAAAACCAATATCAATTCAAACTTGGGATACTTAAGAAACAGTTTTCTTATTCCCAACTGCTTTGGCCAAAGACTTTTATGAATTATATCTCATAATAATACAAGGCATTCCCTCTCTTTACTGAGAGTGATAGATTCCTTGTTGTACACTCATATGTCCCCATAATAGGTCTACTAGAGCCAATGAGTACTTATACAAGTTTCATGGTTAGGATATGTACGTTGTACTATCAAACCCTAACATCCCTAACACAGACCATCTATGGTGCCTCAGGTCTAAGGATCACTTGCATCATTGTAACCCTGAGTTGTTGTTTGACGTGTAAGTAAAACTCCATTCAACAAACTCAATCAATGATCACATTCAGTGTACTTGTTCTCAAACAAGCACCCACAGGTTTGCCCTAGTGTCTATACACAAATGACTTGAGACGGGTCATTCTCCATATTGAGCAGACATAACCTGTGCTAGTCTATCCGGATTATTAATGCCCAATAAATTATCCTATGACTAGGAATATTTAAGAAAGATGTAATAACAATATAAGTCTCCTTATCTCAATTCTTGAGTTCTTATATTGACATTCTTTCTAAGGACTTATCATGAACACATAACAATATATAACATGATAATCAAAATGCCCATATTATTAATTAATAACAATAATACATGAATCAAGTTCATATCCCAAATTACACAAATGACATTGGCTAGTAGGGCATATTACTATCAGTCTAGATGCCACATATCAAATTTCAAAACTAAATGCCAAGTGGTTTGGGAGATATGGGCAAATAAAGTCATGAAGTGCAAAATCCAACCAATTTGAGTATTATGAAAAACTGCTTCTCTTCATATTAAATTAGACTAAGAGACCACCATGGTTGGAAAGAAGACTTCTCAAGCTTCGCATGCATATAAAGATCATCCGAATCCGAATCCGAACGAGAAAGTTACAAGCATTTGAAGTCGGACGCATTTTCAAGACATTTTTGGAGAATTTGAAAGGTGGTACCGGTACCACCTTTTAGTGGTATCGATACCAGGTATTCAAAATCAGTTTTTAAGCTCCAAAAACATTAGGGCAACTTTTGGGGGCCTATTTAAAGGCATTTTTCAGCCATTGTGAGGAGTTTCATTATCTCCTCCATTGTTCTCTTAGTCTTAGGTTAGGGTTTTAGTTGTTCTTCATTTATTAGCTTAGTTTAGTGTTAGTTTTGCAATTCCTTTGTTCATTTCACTTGTAAGCTTTAGTTTAGGTTATTTAATCTTTCATTTGGTTGTTAAACTTTGTAATTTCATTCTCAAGTAATATAAATAGCTTTCATTTCAAGTTTCTTGCATTTATGATTCATCAACTAGCTTTAATGGAGTTCTAAACCTCAAGGAGGTGAGTTCTATGGTGGATTTCTTCTCCAAACCCTAGGTAAATGGTATTCTCTCATCTTATAATCTTCTAATGTTTATGGAATGATGTTTAATGCTCTCTCATCTTTTGAGCCCTTATGGTTTCATATTCATGACCATTATATAACCAGTAAGTTGTTGATTTTGGTTCTTGAGTACATATGCACACTACATGTTTGCCAAAATGTCAAAGAGAGTGTTGAGCTTCATTCTATCATTTATGTCACTTTATTTGAGCTTCTATTGCTAAACTCTCCAATCAAGACCATAGAGTAAATGATTCTTGATTGAGTATATGTTTGAGAAATCATATATCAAAGGTTTGGAAGGAATGAATCCATAAGACTCATCTCAGTTAACTTAATTAGTTTTCTTCTACAAATTGTCATCATTTAGTATAAACAAATACTCAACAATCAAAACCCCCATGATTTTACACTTTCTTTTGCATTTTTTGGTTTGCAACACATAAGAATCATTTGGACCTGTTCCACTCCCTGTGGATATGACCTAGGGACTCCCTTAGTATTTATTGCTTGACGACCGGTGGACTCTTATGCCTAGGAATCTATCGCACATCACATTTTAAGTTCAAGCAGAAAGTACGTTAACAAGTAGAAAAACAATCTCAGGTTTCAAGTTACAAAATAAAAGAAAACAAACTTAACATAAAATTAAAAATTACTTATGATATTCAATAGTTTAAATATCCTCATCCCCAAGCCGATTCCACAAATGTTCCGTGAGATCAAACCTTAACATAGAATTAGTCCCTCTATTAAGAATTTTGTTAAGACGAGATGTGATGTGTGCTGCAAGAACTGTTGGATCTCGATCATATGTCGGGTGGGAGATAGTCTCTTCGGGCAAAGGACTCCATTATTCTAACTATTTTCCGCGCTTATCTTCAATAATCTTGTTGTGCAGTATAATGCACGTTTTCATTATGCTACAAATGTCATCCTTTTTCCAAAAGCGTACTGGTCCTTAAGTTATACCCCATTTGATTTGCAACACTCCAAACGCGCGCTCAAGGTCCTTCCTAGCAGCCTTTTGTTTTTCAGCGAACTTCTTCTCTTTAGGATTTGTTAGGTGTGGAAACGTTTGCATTAGAGTCGCCCATTTTGGGTATATACCATCTAATAGGTAATACCCTAAGGTGTATTGACGTCCATTGACCTCGTAATTTTTCGAAGGCATCTCACCATCTATGAAATTGTCAAATATTGGAGAATGATCTAGGACATTCACGTCATTATGTGAACCAGCCATACCGAAGAAAGCATGCCAAATCCACAAATGTTGTGATGCAACTATTTCCAAAATCAGGGTAGGCTTACCGTGATGGCCCCCTATGTGAGCCATGCTGTTAGAAGTATGCCCTAAAACCAATCGTTAGGTTGTATCTAGGGAACTTATATTTCATTATAATCATGTAAACTTGTGTTTAATTACTGTTCATGATAAAGTCCTTGGATAGTATGATAGAGAGTAGTATCTCAAGTGTTGAGATAGAGAGACTTACAACTCTCAATTACATCTATCCTAAACTAGTTCCTGATCATAGGTTTATATATTTGGACGATTATAAACCGTTAAGATTAGCTCAGGTTATACTAGCTCATTTGGGAGGATGGTGAGTCTCATACCATCTGTGTAGTGACACTATAGTAAACTTGTGGGTGCTTGTTGAGTGACCAATATGAGTACAGCTTGTGGAATTCTATTTGCATGTCAAAAGCTACTCATGTGTATAGTCGCTTTTATAATCCTTAGACCTAAGACACCACAAGTTGTCTTATGCATGAGTTGTTATAGTTTGATACTATCTCGTACACCCTTAACCACCAGGATGTAATCGGTACTTATTGGCTATAGTGAATTATGTATGAAGATAGGTGGGTGTGCAATAAGGAATCACTACCCTTAATATGAAAGGGTGAATGTCATAGTTATTTCACAAATACTATCTCAATAAAGTCTTTGGCCAAAGCATATGGTAACCAAGAAAAGAGTTTTCAAGGGTTAACCTAATTGAGATTAATTTTAGTGAAAAGGTAACATAAGATCAAGTTAGGATTTGACATGTATCCATACTAAACTAACTTAATTATGCATTGTTTAGTGAAGGATTACCTATATCATAAAGGGTTCATTTATATTCATATATTCACCCACACCTAGGGTACGTCATGATATGTTGCTAGAGGTCACTCATGACTAGTGTAGGCCTAATGATAAGTGTTATCATTGAGGGCAAAATTGGAATTGTTTCAATTGAATCATAAATAGAAAATTTCTATTTTGGGTGACATGAGATGTCCCTAAGCCACTACTAGGTTGGATGAATCCAATGGGTCACACACATAAGGGTATAAGTGAGACACTTAAATTAGGGGAGAGGAATATTCTTATTTATTATTGTTTATGTCCTTATTATTAAGTGTTAATAAAAGAGAGACTAAATAATAAATACAAGGAATATTTACTATATATATGTGATGATAGGTCAAGCTAGCACTAAGCAACCTATCATCATAAAAGAGAAGGAGGACAAAAAATCCTAGAGGCCGTGAACACCCTTGGGATTCTCTCTCTAGCCGCCACTCTCTCTCTCTCTCCATGCTTGCCTCTTTTCAAGAGTTGTGAAGTTGCAAGGGTTTGGGTGATCTTGTGCTCGTGTGGATACCGTTGGAGGCTACCATACACTTTGGAGCTCAAGGATTTTGAAGATAGCTTTGCAAAGGAACATTACAAGTTAGCATTTAATTCTTGTTCAATTAATTGTTTGATTCGTTTTATCGTTTGAGTTCATCCTTGGGATGATTACCATGGGGAAAATTTTACTGTTTACATTCCACTACGTTCCCTATGTGTACTCTTTCACATGTCACGCAGTAGGACAGTTTTTCCATTGCCAATGCATGCAATCTAAAGACCCAAGCATACCTGGGAACCCTCTCTCCTCATTCTCTTAAATGATATGTGCTAGTTCAACTTTGTTTGGCGCACGCAGGTAATGTCGATCGTACAAACCAATAACAGCTTCACAAAATAGCTTTAAGCTCTCAATCGCATTGCTTTCTCCAATTTTTATGAGTTCATCACAATGATCTGCAACAAAGCCATATGCGAGTATACGCATCGCAGCTGTTACTTTCTGAATGGAAGATCATCCCCACCGTCTAATAGCATCTTTTTTTTTTTTTTTTCTTTTTTCTTCCGAACGAAATAAGGATAAAATGTTTCAATATCGAATAAAATGCGAAGAAATAACTCGCTATACATTCGGTATCGTCGACGAAAGTATTGAGGTGGGTAAGTATAATTGGCGGCGAAGTAATCTCTCCATAACTATTGATGATTTCCCTCTCGATCGCGTGTAATAGGACGTCTCCTATTGGACAGCTGCGACAATATTGTTAGCATTTGAGGCGAAGCTAGCAAATTCGTAACATTTTGCATTCGTTTTCGATAACGTTGAGATATTGTGTTCCAATCACTATCAGATGAGCTCTCATCGGATGAAGAATTTGAAGAACCCGAATCATTTGAAGGAGAAAATTACGATGAAGAAGCCATTAGAACTGTTACAAATTTATGTTAAAATTGTAGTAGACACTGAAAATGATGAGTTGCAAGAAAAAAAAAGGGCATGTTTATATAAGATTGAATATAGTCGTTGGAGGTGGGTGAGAATATAGCTGTTGGAAGTAGGTGGAAAATGATCAAATAAAATTTAAATTAGAAATAATAATTGCTATGTCAAAAAAAATAAATAATTTTTTAACGGTTTTAATTTAAATACTATTAGTTAGACTTTAGTCAATAAAACTTATTAAATTAAATTAAAAATGTAATTAAATCAAAATTAAATGAGTTAAAAGTTATTTAAAATCTAATTTAAACAATCAATTGAATTGCATTTTTATAAATAAATTATTTTTTATTTATTTGAATATTAAAGTTATTAGCGAGCCAATAAATTAAAATATAAAAATTAAATATTTTACTTTGAAAACTAATTAAATGAATATTAAATATTAATTTAGTAAATTTAAAAAAAAATTAAATTAAATTCAAAATGTATTATCGATTATTAATTGTAATTGAAATAACTCAATTTTATTTATGCTATATCATCACTTATAGTATTATTTTAAAGTATGCATTGTAAAGTATGCATTATAGCATACATAATTTTAAATTAAAATATTAAAATTAAAAGGTAAAAATGTGTTTAAATAATAGAATTGATGTGGCTAAAAGCTGGCATTTAAAGTTTGAGCATCGAATATGCTGTAATGTCATTATTTATGGGGTCTGTACTTAAACATGACTGATGCTTGATATGACAAACGCCCGCGGAGAAAAATTTCAACAACACCGTACGGAAGTTAAAAAAAAAAAACAGTAGTACGGCAAACAAGCAAAGCCACTCATGAAGCTCATTATCGCAAGTGCTTAAAGCCTTCGGAAAGTACCGCATAATCGAAAATCAATCTCATTTCTCCGCCAATTTCATAACAAATCCGTTGGTGGGACAGAGCGAGAAAACGAAGAGAGGGAGTAACCGGAAAAAGTTTTACGACGGGGAACGTCTTCCGTAATCGCATTCGCAGCCGTAGATCGGCGATGGCGGCCACCTCCTCTGGAAAATCCCTCTCAATCTCATCCTCTTCTGTTTCTTCTCCCAAACCATTCGATTTCTCCACCGACCCTCCGCTGAGACTCTCTTTGACACCCGATCAGGTCCGAAACTGCTCCGAAGCTCTCAGATTCTTCCAGGACAAGCGCCGGGTGCCCAATACGATCCGCCTGGAGTTCGATCAATTGCAGGTACTACCCTCTGTTTGGTTTCTAGGAAAATGTAGGAAGAGAAAGAAAATTGAAACTCTTTTTGTTAGGTTTTAGGGCCTAACACAACTATTGGACTTGTTTGGTTATAACTCCATTGTACTGAGCCTAACACAACTATTGGACTTCTTTGTTTGCTGGGAAGATTTAGGAAAAGAAGAAAAATGATATTTGAAAAAACTTCACTGTATTGAGCCCTACACAACTATTGGACTTGTTTGGTTGCTGATAAAATGCTCTTCAAGTTTTCGGGTTTTAGGGTCCATGAATTTGGAAGTAAAAGAATAGCTCCACTGCCTATACTGAGCCAAATAATAATAATATTAGACGTGGTTGAGTTGAATTTTATACCCACACACACGGAAATGAACACAGCATAGAATATAAGAGTTGTAGATTTCTTTGATTTTTATTTATTTTCTTCTGATTTCTCGATAAGTACAGAGACGATATCCGTTGGGTTGATAAGGGAATGTGCGAAAAGAAAAATATATTCAAAATGTTGATTTCTATTTATTTTAGTTGTTTTGGACCTGAGAAACTAAACAAAATAAATAGGTAAATAACTTCAGTGTATTGTGCCTAATGCAACTATTTACTCTAGTTGATTTGGGTTTTTCATTTTTTATTCTTTAAAAAGCAAAGCAACTGAAAACATGAGATTTAAATTTTCTTTTCTTGTCCTCTGTTTTCACGGCAACCAAACAGAGAAGAGGAAAAATGGCAGTGCACTGAGCTTACCCAGTATTTGATGAGTTGACATTTGCATTTTTTGAAACAAAAACAACAGCAGGTTAAACTTTGATATTGAGTGCAAAGGGCTATGGCTAACAAATGATGGCTGTCTATGTTGGTCCCACAATTCTTCCGCATAACAAAAATATTTTTTCTGAAAGCAAGCATATTGTTTCCAAATGAATACATTTTATCCTAATTTCTTTCTAAACTACACTATAAGTTTGCTCATTTTGCAATAGGATTTAGTGGACTACGTTTGTAGCATTCTTCCAGAAAAAAAAATCCAAGGTTTCATCTGAAGTTTGCTCAGAGGCACAATCTGGTGATGTGTCTAGTTTACATATTGTATTTGTTATTTGGTGTTTGGAGTGGTTTGACAATAGTGTCAAGGGAAATCAGTCCATAGTCATCTAAACACCTTGTAAGTTGAGATCACTGGTTCCTAAATTGATCTTTCTTATTGCCATATACCTGATTTGCCTTCCCTCCTTCCTGCCCTCCCCTCTCTTGCCATTCCTTTATACATAATTCGGGCATTATGATGTAAAAAAAAGATTTGTTGTCGTCATCACAAATACTTCTTCTATTGATGAACACCTTTCCTGCCTCTAGATTTCCTCATTTTGGCTATTTTATGAACACGTAGTCCAACATTGTGCTTCCTAAAGATTATCTGACCTTATTGCTACCTGAAACATTTAATTGTTTTGTTTGGATGTGTTGGTTGCATAATATTGCTGTTCTGCATCCCTATACCACATACTGTCTGGTGCATATTCTAGTCATTAATCTGAACTATCACCATACCTTGATTTGTTGCTTACTAATGAATCATTTTGTATATTTCGTCCTGATATAGCTGATTTAATATTGTTTTACATGATGAATTAAGTACCAAATACTCATCTTTCATATTAATACTAAGAATTAGGGCTTAGCTTAGATATATTTTCAAAATATGTCCATCTATTTCAGGTTGTTTGTGAGTGTTTTGGCCAAATAATTGAAAATGATTTTTTTATAGTTTGGGATCTGGGAGTCCAAAAAAGGATCATCTCATTATGTGGGACTTGGGAGATTGTTTGTCTAAGAGTGAGGGTGGGTTGGGTTTGGGCAATGTATCTGAACGCAGAATTGAGAAGAAAATAAATTCTGTATATATCTAATTCAGAAGTTACAAAGAATATAAATAGGCTAAACTAAATCTTATCAAAATATCTAATAACCTAAAAAATAGGAACTAAAATACAGAATAGATTAGATGATAAGATCAGATTTAAATTTCTGAATCTAGCTAGCTAATCTACCTAATTTATAGGAGATAAAACAGAATAAAACAAACGGATAAATCCTAATATTTCTACACTCCCCCTCAAGTTGGTGCATAGATATTAACTATGCCCAACTTGTTTACTAGAGTTTCAAATCCTGGTCTAGAAAGACTCTTAGTTAGGACATCTGCAACTTGTTGCTCTGAAGGGACAAATGGTATGCAGATAATTCCATCTTCAAGCTTCTCCTTGATAAAATGTCTATCTATTTCCACATGTTTTGTGCGGTCATGTTGGACAGGATTGTTAGCTATGCTAATTGATGCCTTGTTGTCACAGAATAGCTTCATAGGAAGTTCTAAGTTTAACTTTAGTTCTTCAAGAATTCTTTTCAACCACAATATCTCACATACTCCATTAGCCATAGCTCTGAACTCTGCCTCTGCACTACTCCTTGCTACAACATTTTGCTTTTTGCTCCTCCATGTAACCAGATTACCCCAAAGAAAGGTACAATAACCAGAGGTTGACCTTCTATCCGTTACTGAACCTGCCCAGTTTGCATCTGTAAACACTTCAATGCTTCTTCGAACATCCTTTTTGAACGATAGACCTCTTCCTGGTGTATTCTTCAAATATCTTAGGATTCGGTATACAGCTTCAAGGTGTTCCTCGTATGGTGTGTGCATAAATTGACTTACAACACTGACTGCAAATGCAATGTCAGGTCTTGTGTGGGAAAGATAAATTAATTTTCCTACAAGACGCTGATATCTACCTATGTCAACTGGTACTCCCTTGGATTTTTTTTCAAGTTTGTGGTTTGGATCCATCGGAGTGTCACTCGGCTTGCACCCACTCATCCCTGTTTCTTCAAGGAGATCTAGGATGTACTTTCTCTGTGATACAACAATTCCTTTTCTTGACCTAGCAACTTCCATCCCCAAAAAATACCGTAAAGTTCCCAAATCCTTAATCTCAAACTCAGCAGCCAGGCATGTTTTTAACCTAGCTATCTCATTCTCATCACTTCCTGTAAGGATTATATCATCTACATAAACAATCAAAATGGCTATTTTACCACCTTCAGTATGCTTCATGAACATTGTATGATCTATGTGACCTTGATTGTATCCTTGATTCTTGACTGCCCGTGTAAATCTTTCGAACCATGCCCTCGGAGATTGCTTTAGACCATATAACAACTTCTTTAACTTGCATACTTTAGTTCCAAAACTGTCATTAAATCCCGGTGGAGCATCCATGAAGACTTCTTCTTCTAAATCACCATTAAGGAATGCATTCTTAACATCTAATTGGTATAGAGGCCACTCCAAGTTCACAGCCACAGAGAGTAACACACGTACAGTATTCAGCTTTGCAACTGGAGCAAAAGTCTCTTGATAATCAATTCCATAAGTCTGTGTAAAGCCTCTAGCCACCAATCTAGCTTTATAGCGTTCTAGGGACCCATCAGATCTAAACTTTACAGTGAATACCCATTTACACCCCACTGGTGTCTTTCCTTCTGGTAGATTTACTTTTTCCCAAGTGCCATTCTTTTCCAAAGCCTTCATTTCCTCAAAGACAGCCTTCCTCCATTCAGGAACACTTAGAGCCTCCTGTACATTCTTTGGTACAGCCACACTTGACAATTGTGAGATAAAACCAGAAAAAGAAGATGACAAGTTTTCATATGACACTTGATTGGAGATTGGGTATCTGGTACATGTTCTAATGCCTTTTCGAAGGGCAATTGGGGCATCTACAGGATTAGGAATATCACTGTTTGAGAGACATGGTTCAGGAAACATACCCGGGCTTGAAGATTCTGTGTCATTCAGATCTGATCTCAGGTTGAATTCTTGGCCTTGTAAGGTTGTGATGTTTTCTTTATCTTGAATCTGCTTTCTCCTTGAGTATACACGGAGCTCAGTTTCATGTTCTCTAGTACTTGGATCATGTTATGTTCTAGTTTCAACTTCACTTATGGGCATTGAAATAGGCTGCCCTACTTCTAAAGGTAAAGTACTTGAATGCACATTAGTCCAAATATTAGAGTTTAAATTTGGTTCTTTAATAGAACCCATACCATTACCTTCTAGAGCAATTATTCCAAACAACGAGTCTTCATACATATTCTCCCCCTGAAGAGGAGTATGAAAAAAACTTTGGGACTCAAAAAATGTGACATCCATAGTGATAATTTTTTTTTTTTTTTTTGTTTTAGGATCAAAGCAGCGGTACCCTTTTTGTGTTGGAGAATATCCAAGGAAAACACATTTTAATGCTCGTGGATCCAATTTATCACGATTATGATTATGCACATGCACAAAAGCCACACAACCAAACACTTTAAGAGGTAAATCAGATACTAACCGTGACATTGGAAAACATTTTTTAAACATTTTCAGAGGTGCCTGGAATTTTAAGACTCTTGAAGGCATTCTATTGATTAAATAAGTGGCAGTAAGAACAGCTTCCCCCCATAAGTATTTAGGTACTTTAGTCGTAAACATTAAAGCCCTAGCTACTTCTAAGAGATGTTTATTTTTTCTTTCAGCTACTCCATTCTGTTGTGGAGTGTCAGTACAAGAGCTTTGATGAATAATTCCCTTTTCCAAAAAATATGGTCCCAAAATTTTATTAAAATATTCTTTTCCATTGTCACTTCGAAACACTTGAATTTTTTCTTGAAATTGTGTCTCGACCATATTGTAAAAATTCTTGAAAACTTGTTTAGTATCTGATTTTTCTTTAAGCAAATAAACCCAACAAATTCGTGTATGATCATCAATGAATGTCACAAACCATTTTTTGTTAGAAATTGTTGGAATTCTAAAAGGACCCCAAATATCACTATGGATAAGAGCAAAAGGTTTAGATGACTTATAGGATTGCATAGGAAATGATGCACGATGATGTTTTGCAATTTGACAGATATCACACTGAGAAAAAGAAGGATTTTTATTTTTAAACAAATTTGGAAACAGGTACTTTAAATACTGAAAATTAGAATGGCCTAACCTAAAATGCCACATCATTATTTCATTGTCACTAGAACCAGAAAGTGATTCAAGACTAGTCATCTGAGCTTGTCTACTCAGGATACTTCCATCTTCAAAATAATAAAGCCCATCATTTTCCTTAGCATTGCCAATCATCCTCCCCGAGTCCAGTTCCTGAAATTCACAATCCAGTTCCTGAAATTCACAATGAGTTGAAAAAAATTTAACAAGGCATTTTAAGTCACGAGTTAGTTTGCTAATGGATATCAAATTGCAAGAAATTTTTGGAACATGTAAGACATTATGAAGGATAAGTGATTTTGAGATAGCTATTGATCCTTTTCCAGCAATTGCTGAAAGAGAACCATCAGCTATCTTGATTTTCTGATTTCTTGCACATGGACTGTAAGAAGAAAACAATTTAGAACACCCTGTCATATGATCAGTTGCACCAGAATCAATGATCCATGGGCCACTAGGAATGGAGGACACGTTAAATGCTAAGGCATGAAGATAGTTACCTTTTTGGGCTAAAGAACAAGAGGAAGATACATTGTTTGAGAATTGTGTGGATTGAAAAAGTTTATACAGTTGGTCTAACTGTTCCTTACTGAAAGAAGGTGTCTCCGTGGTTCCACTTGAGCCATTATGCTCCTCGGCTCCTGCTTGGAATGCTTTTGAGTCACGATTGTAAAAGTTGGGTTGGCTGAATGATCTCGACTTCCAATTCTGAGGTTTTCCATGTAATTCCCAACATGTTTCTCTTGTGTGTCGAGGCTTATGACAATGGTCACACCAGACTTTTTCACCCCTTTTATTCTGTCGTGGCTGTCCAGGTTGAGTAAACTGGTTGGTCCTTGTTACCAAGGCAGAAGCTTCAGTTATAGGTTGACTATTTTCTGTCATCATTACCTTCCTTCGACCCTCTTCTCGCCTAACTTCAGAAAATACCTCACGAAAAGATGGTAAGGGAATTCTGCCCAGAATACGACCTCTGACTTCATCTAAATTCTGGTTAAGGCCTGCCAAGAATTCAAAAATTCTTTCATTCTCCAATCTTTTCTTGTACTTCACGCTGTCTCCGGGACATTCCCACTCTTCTTCATAACTCAGATCGAGTTCTTGCCAAAGTGTTTTCATCACATTGTAGTACTCAGTCACATCTCGATCTCCTTGTTTGGACTGCCACAATTTAGTCTTTATTTCAAAGATCTGGGCTGAGTTTTCTGAGTCGGAATACGTTTCACGAACAACATCCCACTCATCTTTAGCAGATGGTAAGAACAGGTAAGTCTTTCCGATTGAAGGCTTCATAGAATTTACCAGCCACACAGTCACCAAGGAGTTCTCTGATTTCCATGTCTTCAGAGTGGGATCAGTTGCTGTTGGCTTTGTTGTCTCACCAGTTAAGTATCCCAGTTTTCCTTTGCCATCAATGATCAACTTAACTGACTGTGCCCATCAATGATCAACTTGACTGACTGCGCCCATTCTAGGTAATTCTTACCATTTAGTTTTTCAACAGTTAGTTGAAACGATGAGTTTTCCAACCCATTAAGAGCCATAACAGGTGGTGGTTCAACTTCTCCACCCTTGCTTGATGAAGCCGAACTTCTGCTTGCTCCAGTCATGGCTGTTTTAGCCATTAATTTCTTTTGATAAAGAGCCTAAGCTCTGATACCATGAACGCAGAATTGAGAAGAAATATATATCTAATTCAGAAGTTACAAAGAATATAAATAGGCTAAAATAAATCTTATCAAAATATCTAATAACCTAAAAAATAGGAACTAAAAAACAGAATAGATTAGATGATAAGATCAGATTTAAATTTCTGAATCTAGCCAGCTAATCTACCTAATTTATAGGAGATAAAACAGAATAAAACAAACAGATAAATCCTAATATTTCTACAGTATCTTTTAGAAATAGAGCTCTCATTTGGAAAGTGGTTGTTGAGATTCCTAGAAAACATACTTCCCTTTGGCACTTGGTGTCAATAGTAAATATGGTCTTCAAGAGAATGGCTAGTATGCCAATTTGTTTCATAAAGAGACATAATGTCCTTGGAAATTTATTCCTTAGAGGTATGTAGAGTTCTCCTGGAATACTAGATTCATTATTGGTATCAGGTCTAGGATTAGGTTCTGGGAAGACCTTTGGTGGGGCGAATGTCCTTCAAAGGAGTCTTTTTCGAGACTTTTTAGTCTTTCAAGTTTCCAAGAGATCCCATTGTCAATCTGATGTCTCAATTGGATTTTCTTCCATTGTTTCTTGGATTTTTAATTTTGCTAGAAATTTGCATGATTCATGATTGAGAGATTTCAGATTTAGTTTCTCTTTTTGGCCTCCTGGATATGTCTACTTAGCTTCTTCTCCCTTTGAGAGATGTTGGTGTTTGGACAGTCGTAACATATTTTCTTCTAAATTCTTTTTTTCATTCTTTCCTCAAGATGGATGAGGACTTTGTGTTTTAGTTGGCTAAGCTTACCCGGAAAGCCAATTTTCCTCCAAGGTTATGGCCTTTGCGTGGTCATTGCCCCTAGTAAGACTTCAATCTAGAGACCAACAAAGCGCTTTGCCCAAATATTTATTTGATGTGCTAGAGTGGAAGTTAATCAATAGACCGCTTGTTCCTCTATTGCCCACTGGGGTATTGGGTGTGGCGGTGCTTGTTTGGTTTGTGATGTTTGTATTGGGTGGCACTAGTTGATTCTGACTTTTTGATGATGATCTCCATCGGTGGGTTAGGGAGAGGACTAAAGGTCAAATTTTGTGGGCTTGTGCAGTGCTAGCTATTTTTTGGGTTATTTGGTTGGAGAAGAATGCACGGATTTTGAGGAGAGATCATCCTTGAAGGAAATCATATGGGACGGGATTGTTTTCATAGCTTGTCTTTGGGCTTCTATTACCAAAGAGTTTGAGGGCATCCCATTGAATATCATATTGAGTAATTGGCTAGATGTTTGTTCTTTCTCCGGGCAGTCTCTCACTCTCAACTACATTTGGAATCTTCTACCTAGTGGCCTCATCAAATTTAGTTTTGATAGCCGCTCTATGGGGAATCCAAGTCAAATGGCTATTGGTAGCATCTTTCATGAGTGAATGGGGGAGGGGGAGAACAGTCTTTACTTTCTCTCTCTTGGCAAGAGTAAGAGTCGCTATGAAGGTTTAGTTTTTAGTGCTTCTTGAGGGACATTGAGAGGCAATCAAGTTGAGGATGTCTTGGGTGTTTAGGGTAGGTGGAGGGGGTGTGCCTCAGTTGTTATAGGCTTTGTGAAAGCTAGAGTTTAGGGGCATGGATAAGAGTATCTATGCACCATCGGGAGATGAGAGTATGTAGGCATTTTTTATCTCAAGGAATCTCAAGCTGTCCGCTCATTCTTATGGCATTGAATACATAAGCTTGCTTTAATATGCCACTATAAGCCTTTTTGCCCAAGATTTCTCTACACCACTTTGTCCGTGATGCAGAGGGAAATGAGAAAGAGGCGAACTCAAAGGGAGATTCTGGAAAGTCGCCACGCTCCATAAAGAAGCATATGGTGGATGAGCCATCAGGAACAAATCCTTCGTTTGCAAGTGAGTTCTCTCCAAAAAAAAGAAAAAAAGAAAAGAAAAGACAAAGATGTGGCGTGGAAGAAGCTCTAGTGGATAAGCCCTTACCTGTTAACTGTTACTGTTGACCATTTCGGATTTGCGCCACGTGTCAAAGGGTGGTGTCCTTGGAATAACACGATCTTTGTAGCATAAAATAGAAGAAGACATTCTTTTATTCCCCAAAGAGCATGTGATGAAAGGAGAGAGTTGCTGAAGAAATGGAAGTGGTAGGTGGAGTAATAAATGGGGGGATATTTATAAGAGAGGAGGAAGCATTGGAAAGGGGGGTATGCTAAATGACCAAAAGACAAAAAGGTGGGCTTTTGTTAAAAAAGAAATATAACTCATGCATCAAAGCACTGTGGGTGTAAGCATTGGAAAACGAAATAAAAAGGAAAAGGGGGGCATTGGCAGCAAGTATTATACAAAAGGAAAATGTCATGAAGCTTGTGCAAAGCTCCAGAAAGACCACATTAACGAATGGGATAAACCCTTAGGAGCAGCTTCGAGATGTCGCGCGATATGCGAGGAGGGATGACATCCTCATGTTTAATGACCAAGTGCACGTGTCATTTCATTATGTTCCATGTTTGCTTCAAATAGTTTAAGAAGTAGTCCTTTAAATTAATAGGTGACCTTTTGGAAGGTTTAAAAAGAGAGATTGTCTTAGAATTCACTATAGCTTATGGTTTTGTAATCACCAACACTTGTTTTAAAAAGAGAGATTAACACTTAATAACATTTAAAAGTGGATCTAAAATTAGTTGGATAGACATTTACTTGACTAAGAAAATGGATCGAGGATTGTAAAGTTGATACAAGGAGAAAATTTTCGTAGGATTTTGCAGGTCTTTGAGTTGTTATTTGGGTTGAGAGTGAATTTAAGTAAAAGCGCATTAGCAGGATGAATATTCTTGAAAAAGGGGTTGAGAGGTTGGCAGAATTGGTAGGTTGTAGGGTGGGCCCTTGAAATACTTAGGGTTGCCTTTGGGAAGGAATCCTAGGCTGTATCTTTTTGGGAATTGGGATCTGCTTATGGAGAATGTTAGGAAAAGGTTGGATGAGTGGAAGAAGCTTTTGTTGTCCGGAGGGGGTAGGTTGACTTTAGTGTAGGCAGTTTTGTCCAGTATCCGTATTTACTTTATGTCTTTGTTCAAGGTTCTAGTTAAGGTGGCGAACCAATTGGAGAAATTAATGAGAGATTTTTTGTGGGAAGGTTGGGGTGAAGGGAAAAAGTTTCATTTGGTTGGTTGGGAGATTGTGTCTCGATCTAAACCTATGGGCAGGTTTGCTGTGGGTAACATTATCCCTTGGAATTTGGCTTTACCGAGGAAATGGATTTGGAGATTCCCTCGGAGATTAATTCTTTTTGGCACAAAGTTATCAAAAGTAAGTATGGATTACAGGACAATGGTTTTGATGCTAGACCGTGAAGAGAGATTACCAGTCGTAGCCCTTGGAAAGGCATTTCTTAGGTTCTTCCCATTTTCTCTGGCTTTGTGTCTTTGTTGGTTGGTAATGGGGAAAAAAATCAAGTTTTGGGAGGATGTTTGGAGGGGTGAGTCTTCGTTTGCTTCCTTGTTTCCAACTTTATATAAGTTGTCTCTCGTTCATGATGCCCTATTGTTTGTTTTGTGATCTCATTTTTGTTTTTGATTAGTGGGATTTTCATTTTTTCAGAAGTCTTAATGATAGGGAGGCTGTTGAACATTTTTCACTTCTAGCTATTCTTGATGGAGTTCATTTGAATCCCTTGATTCGAGATAGGAGGAGAGGGTGGTTGTTACATTCTTCTGGATCCTTTACTTGTAAATCTTTCTTTGTTTCTTTATGTGATGACTCGTCGTTGCCTCCTTTTGATCCTGCAAAGTTTATTTGGAAATCTAAAGTTTTTGAGGATAAAAGGTTGTCTATTGATTGTATGTGGGATAGAGTTAGCTTCTTGACTTTGTTGTGGGTCTCGATCACTAGAGAATTTAAGGTATTCCTCTATCTGTGACTAGGGGCAATTGGGTGGCTGTTTGTAATCAGTGAGGATTGTCTTTTCTTCTTTGCTTTTATCTCCTTACATATTGTTCTCTTTTCATAAGTAGGACTTGTCCTCTTTTCAGTCATCAATAAATTTGTTGATTATTAAAAAAATGCTAAAATGCTGGGAGGAAGTTTAATCACAGGACATAGACTAGTGCTATTGGGTGTATGTCTTAGCAGATGGATGAGGAAAAATAGACATCCAAGAACTAGGTGGTAGAATTTGAAAGGAGAAAAACAAATATTATTCAAAGATAAAATTTTAAAAGAATGAAAATAGAATTTTGATGAAGAAACTAACATTATATGGAATAAAATACATAGTTGCATTAGAAGAGTAGCAAAAAAAAGTTGAAGTTAAGGGAACTAGAACAGCATCTAAAGAAATTTGGTGGTGGAATGGAGAGGTTTAAAAAGTAGTTAGGGCAAAACAAGCATGTTATAATACTCTACATAAAATTAGGGAGGATTATGATGATTTGTATCATAAATTAGGCTCAAAAGATGGGGAAAGATATATGTAAACTTGCTAGCATAAGTGAAAGGAAAAGTACAGGCTTAGACCATGTTAAGTTAAGGTGAGGAGATATTATTTAATGAAAATGGTACAGGGGTTTTAAACTTGAGAGCACTTAGTAAAATTGCAAGGGCTAGAAATTATTTGTTTCTTTGAAGAATAGAACAACCGAAGTGAAGGAAGCTATGAAAAAGATGAAAATAGGATAAGTTGTAGCCTGTAGCCGGTAGGGCTAGGCGGAATTTTCATTGAAGCTTGAAAGTGCATGGCTGATGATGACATAGTTTGGTTGACTAAATTGTTAATAAGATATTGAAGACTAAAATGATGGCTGATGAATGAAGGAAAAGTATTATAATGCCTTTATATAAGAATAAAGGTAATATTCAAAACTATGCTAACTATCGTGGCATTAAGCTCATTAGTCATACGGTGAAACTTTGGGAAAGAGTCATAGAGCAAAGGTTAAGACTTCAAATAACAGTGTAACTTATGTAAGAAAATCTATTTGGTTTCGTGCTTGGAAGATCAACTGTGGAGGTTATTTTCTTAATTAGGAAATTGATGGAAAAGTATGGAGAAGAAAAAAAAAGATGTTCATATAGTATTCATTGACTTAGAAAAAGTCTAGGATAGGGTTCCTAGAGGAATTATATGGTGGGTATTGGAAAGGAAATGATTATCTAACATATATATTGAGGGTATGTATGATGGAGCAATAACTAGCATTTGAACAAAATAAGGAGAGTTATGTGAATTTCGCATCATAATAGGCTTTCTTCATGGATTGACACTAAGTTTTATCTTTTTGCTTTACTTATGGATGAATTGACTAGATATATTTAAGAAATTGTTCCATAGTGTATGTTATTTGCTAAAGATATAGTATTAATTGACGTAACTAGAGTATGGGTTAATTCGAAGCTAGAATTATGGATAAACACCTTAAAATATAAAGGTTTTAGCTTAATTAGGACTAAAACAGAATATATATGGAATGTAAATTTAGTCAAACTAAGTATAGAAATGAGGGCATAGTGCAATTTGATGGGGTAGAGACCTTAAAGTGACCATTTTCAGTATCTTAGATCAATTATCCATGAAGATGGAGAGATTGTGGAGGACGTTGCACATAAAATTAGAATAGAGTGGATGAAATGGAGAAATACTTATGGAATACTTCATGAGTGTAGAATCTCTATCAAGTTGAAAGGAAAATTTTACAAGACGACTATAAGACCAATTATGCTTTATGGTACTAAATGTCTGGTAACATGTCCTAAAAATGAGTAGTCGAAATAAGGATGTTAAGACGGATAAGTAGTAATACAAGAAAATATAAAATAAGAAATGAATGCATTTGTAAGAAGGTATGAGTAGCTCCAATTGAGGATAAAGTTGAGTTTGATGATTAATGGAGAAGAGAGAAAAGAAGAGAAAAAGAAGAGAAAAAGAAGGAAAAAGAGGAAGAGAAGAGAGGCGGCTGTCTCGTGAGAGTAAATCTCACATTCAGCAACCTATTTCTATTAATAATAAAGGAAATTACATAAATACCCCTTTACATAATAAGCCTAATAATCTCAACACTCCCCCTCAAGCTGGTGAGAAGATATCTTTCATACCTAGCTTGATAAGAATATTATGAAACACCCTACTTGACACTCCCTTTGTCCAAATGTCTGCTAGTTGGTCTTCAGTCCTCATGTAAGGTGTACAAATCTCTCCTGAGTTCAACTTCTCCTTAATAAAATGTCTGTCTATCTCAATATGCTTAGTCCTATCATGTTGAACAGGATTATGTGCAATATTAATAGCTGCCTTATTATCACAGTACAAACTCATTGGACGAGTACACTTGAGTCCCAGTTCCTGCAATACAATTTTTATCCAGAGTAACTCACAGACTCCATGAGCCATAGACCGAAACTCTGCCTCTGCACTAGATCTGGCCACCACTGATTGCTTCTTGCTGCGCCAAGTTACAAGATTACCTCCTACAAAAGTGCAATACCCAGATGTAGACCTTCTATCTGTAACAGAACCCAATCAGCATCTGTATAGGACTCTATCCTAAGATGATCATGTTTAGAAAACAAGATCCCTTTCCCTGGAGCCGATTTTAGATAGCGAAGAATCCTATAAACTGCTTCCAAGTGACTTTCTCTTGGGGAATGCATAAACTGGCTCACCACACTCACAGCATAAGCTATGTCTGGACTTGTGTGTGATAGATAGATTAATCTTCCAACTATTCTCTGATATCTCCCCCTGTCTACCATAGCACCATCCAAATCATCTCCCAACTTATGGTTTGGGTCTATAGGAACATCACATGCCTTACAGCCAAGCATACCAGTCTCAGTAAGAAGGTCAAGGACATATTTCCGTTGGGCAATGAAAATGCCATTCTGAGATCTTGCAACTTCAATTCCCAGAAAATATTTTAGATTCCCCAGATCCTTAATTTCAAATTCTCTGGCCAAATGGGACTTCAGATTCTCGATTTCCACAACATCATCTCCAGTTATGACAATGTCATCTACATACACAATTAGAGCAGTCACCTTGCCTTGTGAAGAATGTCTAATAAACAAGGTATGATCACCTTGACTCTGGTTATAACTACATCTCAGCAGAGCTTGAGTAAATCTCTCAAACCAGGCTCTAGGAGACTGTTTCAAACCATACAAAGATTTCTTCAACCTGCATACCTTCCCAGAAATACCAACATCTGCAAAGCCAGGAGGAATATCCATATACACTTCCTCCTCTAAATCTCCATGGAGAAACGCATTCTTTACATCTAACTGTTGAAGAGACCAACCCAAAATTGCGGCCAAAGATAATAAAATACGAACAGAATTCATCTTTGCCACAGGTGCAAAAGTTTCCTGATAGTCAATCCCATAAGTCTGTGTATATCCCTTTGCTACCAATCTAGCCTTATATCTCTCCACTGAGCCATCTGCCTTATGTTTCACTGTGAACACCCACTTGCACCCCACTGTTCTCTTGTTTTCAGGTAATTTTACTAAGTCCCATGTATGATTTTTCTGAAGAGCTCTCATTGCCTCATTCATTGCTTCTTTCCATTTCTCATTGCTCAATGCATCCTGTACAGTTTTAGGAATAGAAATAGAAGACAACTGTATAGCAAAAGCACGATAAGGGGGAGAAAGTTTGTGATAGGAAACAAAGTTAGAAAGAGGATGTTGAGTACATGATCTTATTACTCCTTTTCGAAGAGCAATAGGTATATCAGAATCATAAATAGGACTAGAATTACCAGAGTTACCTGAGTTTGGATCAGATGAGGGATATGGCTGAGGAGCATTGATATTTACTTTCTGCCTCCTAGAATAAACCTGCAACTGTTTTTCACCAATAACATGTGGTTCAGGAGTAGGATCATGATCAGGGTCAAGAACCACAGGATCAGGAACCAAAGTAGGCAAAGTGGGCAAAGATAACTCCTCTTCGTCATGTTGTGGCATATTCTCCCCCTGAAGAGGAGAGGAGGAAAAATAGGACACTGACTCAAAAAAGGTAACATCCATAGATACAAAACGCTTGCCAGAGGAGGGATGATAGCATTTGTACCCCTTTTGAGTAGGTGAATAGCCAAGAAAGACACATTTAAGAGCACGAGGATCTATTTTGCTACGAACATGACTGGAAACATGAACAAAACAAACGCACCCGAAAATCTTAGGAGGAACTAAAAAAGGAGAAAACGAAGAAAACTGGGGAAGCAGCTCAACCGGAGCTTTGAAAGATAAGATGCGAGAAGGCATTCTATTGATAAGATATGCAGCCATGAGAACTGCGTCTCCCCAGTAAGGTTTTGGAACCTTCATAGTAAACATAGAAGCCCTGGCCACTTCAAGGAGATGGCGATTTTTTCTTTCAGCAACTCCATTTTGTTGAGGAGTGTCAGAACAAGTAGTTTGATGAACTATCCCATGTTCTTGAAAGTAGGAGCTAAGACCACCCACTAAGTATTCTCCCCCATTGTCTGACCTAACAATTTTAATGGATTTGTCAAACTAAGTTAACACCATTTTATGAAAAATTTGGAAGCAAGAGAAGACATCACTTTTGTGATGTAATAAATATACCCAAGTAGTACGAGAAAAATCATCAATAAAAGAAAAAAACCAACGATAACCAGATAAAGTTGGAGTTCGAGAAGGACCCCAAACATCAGTATGAACAATAGCAAAAGGGAGCAAACTTTTATTAAAACTTATAGGGTAAGACACACGATGGTGCTTAGCAAGTTCACAAGATTCACAATGAAATTGGGAAACACTATTCTTCAAAAACAAAGATGGAAAAGTCTTTTGTAACAAGAAAAATGAAGGGTGTCCTAAACGCCTATGCCAAAGCCAAATCTTGTCCACAGAGCTGGTTGTACTCTCTGAATGGTGAGCTTTTGGAAGAGTAGTCGGATTCAGAAAGTAAAGTCCATTGCTCTCTCTACCATTGCCAATCATCTTCCCAGTGACTAGGTCCTGAAATTCATAATGAGAAGGAAAAAAGGTTGCACTGCAGTTAAGATCTTTGGTAATACGACTGATGGAAAGTAAATTAGTGGAAAATGTAGGGACATGTAACACAGAAGAAAGAGATATAGATGGAGTAACAGAAATAGAACCTTTCCCTGAAACGGAGGATAAAGAACCATCTGCAACTCTCACTTTATCCCTGCCTGAACAAGTCTTATATGATGAGGATAAAGTTGGAATACCAGTCATATGATCAGAAGCCCCGGTATCAATGATCCAAGGCGGAGATGTACATGATGCATTTAATGAGACAGCTAAGTTACCTAAATGAGCAAAAGAAGTAGAGGCACTCGAAGGAGTAGAGGCACTCGAAGGTGATTCCAGTTGTGACATTAGGCATCTGAAACGGGCAATCTCATCCTGGGTTAGACTAACCTTCTCAGACTCAGAGGGAGGTACCACTGGTAGTACCACTGATGAGGAAGAATCAGAAGCCTCATTCAAGGTGGTATGATGAGCCCAGGTGCGACCCCTGGTAGTACCTGACCTACCCCCTCGACCCCTGGTAGGTCCTCGACCTGTCAGTTTCCAGCAAGTCTCTCTTGTGTGACGGGTCTTATGACAGTAGTCACAAATGAGTTTATCCTTGTCATCTGAGCTCTGAGAACCATCTCGACTTCTCGGACCCCCACGAATATCATATGGAGTGGTAGTAGTCAAAGCAGAACGTTCTGGAACTGGAGAGTGCATCATAACCCCTCGCCTACTTTCTTCCTGTTGAACATAGGCAAACACTTCCCGGAGAGAAGGGAGAGGTTCCTTCCCTAATATCTGGATGCGCACCGGGTCATACTCTGCATTAAGGCCACTCAGAAATCCCATTATACGATCTTGCTCAACAAGTTTGTGAACCTTCAAGGCATCTGCAGCACAAGCGGCCTGAAAATTCTGATAGAAGTCAAGTTCCTGCCAGAGACCTCGAAGAGTATGAAAATAAGTTGTAAGGGATAAATCCCGCTGGGTGGTAGCATGAACCTTTTTTCGTAACTCATAAATCTGATCAATATTCCCTATCTTAGAATAGGTCTGTGATACTGCATCCCAAATCTCCTTAGCAGTCTTAAGGAACAAATATCCATTGCTAATCTCCGGTTTCATAGAGTGTAACAACCAAGACATAATGGTTGAATTTTCAATATCCCATTTAGCATATCCAGGATCAGTCAATGTGGGTTCAGTAACTTGGCCATTCACATAGCCCATTTTTCCTTTACTCCTCAGAAATAAAGCTGCACGCAAGATAATTCGATCCATCAAGTTTCGAAGTAGTAATTTGAAGTGTTGGGTTATCGGAGTGACTACTAATCTGACCCTCAACCATCCTGGGTTGGGTTTGAGTAACATCACTGGCCTCTGACATCTCTTATACTTGTCGCAAGCCTCCCACAAGCACTCCACTTACAATGGATAGCCCAACCAGCAGCAATACAGGACAAGAGACTTGAACTAAGTCAAAGGAAGCAAACAACTAACCCACAGTAGAGAGGTACACGGGCTGGCCTCTCATGGCAGCACCTCCGGTTCTAGCAAAATCCATTGTTAGACCTTCTAAACCTCAATAAACCTCATCTAAAATTCAAGGGGACACCAATATGCCCTATTCGGATCCTTTAGAAGGCATTGGAACTAATCAAAGCAACCCAAACAGCCCCAAGTTGCAAATCTGGAAAATCATCTATTTTTCCAACAAATCACAAAAAAATTCGAAAAATATACTTAATGCAGTCCAAAAATTTATGAAAAAATCATCAATAGGTTCGTTGGGATGATGCGATCCAACCCCAAGTGTTTTTTATATTAAATGTCAAAGTTGGGTCTGACGTCATCTTCAGTCATGATGACGTCAGCGCCGCTGTAGGAGAAACCAGTCGACTGTGCTGGTGTAGAATGGATCGATTCTCAGCTCTGATACCAAGTTGAGTTTGATGATTAATGGAGAAGAGAGAAAAGAAGAGAAAAAGAAGAGAAAAAGAAGGAAAAAGAGGAAGAGAAGAGAGGCGGCTGTCTCGTGAGAGTAAATCTCACATTCAGCAACCTATTTCTATTAATAATAAAGGAAATTACATAAATACCCCTTTACATAATAAGCCTAATAATCTCAACTGATAATACAAGGGAAAATCGTTTAAGATGGTTTGGTCATGTGCAACTAAGACCTAGGAATACACTGTGCGATATGAGGACTTAATTCAAGTTAAAGATCTCTATAGGACAAAAAGAAGGCTCAAAATAACTTGGTTTGAGGTAGTGAGAAAAGACATGTGTGTTAGGGATGTAACGAATGATGTGGCTCTTGATAGAGCTAAATGGCGGAAGTGGATTCATGTAGCCAACCACATATAGTTGGGATTAATGCTTAGTTGAGTTGAGTTGGCTTGGGTTGGGGAGTTCCCCTAGGGCACTCAACAATTGTTAAAATATTTTAACTACTTTTTCTAATGACATGGCATAAATAAATCATGACACATGTTAACCTTGAGAGTGATATAACTATTTATGCATTGGCACACTTGCACGTGAGTTTGCATGCTTACATATGCATTGATCGTTGCAAATAAGTTGGAGATGGAGAGGGCTCTAGTCATAAACCACTAGTGACCTTGCTACTTTTCTAAGTAGTTGATGTGGGATTTTACATTGTTGTGAAGGATTATACAAATGAAATGCATAAAAACAAAACAACGTTACTTGTCCTTTAAATAGCAACTTACCAAATCCCATATTGGACATTAATCAAAACAAAAAGTTATTTATATACTGGCCTACATTACACAGCAATCTTGAGGCAGGGTATTATGATAACAAGATTGTCTATCCTAATACTGCAATTCAAGGTGGGTTGGGTAGGGGTGGGGTGCTTAAAATCTATCCCCATCCCAAATGTGTGATAGGTCTATCATAATACTGCAAGTATTCATGGTGGGTTGGGGTGGGGTGCTTAAGATCTAACATGTGAAACCCGGAGAGAGAAAGAGAAGAATTTGGGGGGGGGGGGTAGGAGGAGAAGAAGAAAAGCGAGAGAGAAGATAATAGGAGGAAAGAAATTTTCAAATATTATTATTCATCAAGTCTGATTTGCCTTGAAGGCTACAACCTCATATATAGAGAAAACCTAATACTGGATAAGAAGTAAAACTATTATTGCCCCCCAAGGCCCCAAGTAATAATACATGCTGCCTAAATAAAAATCAATTGTTAAGTTTCCAACCTAAAAGCCTAAGCATATAGGTGGAGGGCCCAATACAGGTATGTGAAGCTATAGAAAGCCTTTTTATTTAGGCGATGTGGGATAGAGTGGATTCTGTTCTTCTACATTAATCGATCTGCCATACAAAATTGATCGATAGGCCAAAATTAAACTAGCCAAAATTAATAAAACCTGAACATTTAAGAATAAATATAAAAATAATCAATTGCTGCCATAACTGATTAAATCTCTTTATGATCTGTATCATTCTCTCATGTGGGAGAGAATTCACCCTCGAATTCGCCAAGTCATCATAGCCAATTCACTTCATTATTAAAGCCTAATTATTTTATTGGAGCTCAATAATGCAAAATTCTCAATTTTTTATTTTTTTTCTGTGCTTTCTGTGGGTCAGGTCAAGGTGATTGTTAGTGGGCTTGGTTATATGGGTGGGGTTATGAGAAAGTGGGTTTAGGTATATGGGTTGTTAGTAGGCTGTTAGGAAGTGGGAATGGGGTGTCAACGACTAAAAGGAGCCCAAAAGGAGTGCCCTTTAAGAATGTGTGCTGGGCTTACATGTAAGGCTTGGTTTGGCTTTTCCACACTTTGTAAAGCAAGTAGCAGTCAGAAAGTTCAGAGGTATGTGTCCCTCTAAAAACTTGTCAAACTCTCAGAAACCCTTTTCACAATATTTCTCTTATCCTACGTTTCCACAACAGTCGGTAACCTGCACGATGATGTGTTGCAATTGAGGGTTGCGGCTGATTCGAGGTGGAGATTTGCAAAGTACTTGATGGAGTGTGTGGCTGGTGATTGCTGCGTAATTGATGGTATTGTTGGTGTGAGATGACACGATCTGCTGCGAGGGGAGAAAGAAGGAAATTGGGTTTTGGTTGCTGTTTTGATTTGTTGATATCATTTGAATATGAGGGTTTGGATAATGGTACAACGTGGAAGGCTTGTCGGGTGGTGGTTTCTGCAAATCTGTGATTGCTTGGTGCTATGGCTGCCAACACTGGTGTTACAACAAGATGATATCTTCTTGAGGTGTCTGAGTTGTTAGGTTTCGACTGAGCTATGGTGCTGCGAATTGCTGCTGAGATGTTGGATTTTGTTGGTGTTTAAGGTTTTGTGCTGGTGGCTTTGAGTTTGGATATGGGTGTAGCAGTTGCGATGGTGTAAACTTTAATGGCAGATCTGGGTTTGGTGAAAGAAAGAAGGCAGTGATTGCGGTTTCCAGCATAGGTCTGGTTTTGGCGTGGATCTAGTTTTGGCTTGGGATGTCCAATAAAAAATAGTAACAGAGATGAGGTTTGTGCAATTTGCCGACTGCGACTGATAGTTTGATTGGGTTACTGGACAAGGTGTGAATGGGTGCTTGAACTGCTTGGGTTGGTGCGAGATGGGTTTGATTGCGATGTTAGATGCCAACAATGGTGGTTAATGATATATATATATATATATATATATATATATATATATATATATATATATTTATATATATTATCTTCTAATGGAATGTGGTTAGGCTCCGATACCAATTGATGTGAAACCGAGAGAGAGAGAGAGAGAGGAGGAGGAGAGGATGGATAGAGAAAAGAGAGGAGAACAGGAGATGAGGAAAAATAGAAAAGAATTGGGGAAGAGAAGAGAAGAGAACAGAGGAGAGGAGAAGAGAAGAGAACAGAAGAGATTTAGGAAAAGAGAGAAAAGAAGAACGAAATTTAGGAGATAGGAGAAGAAGCAAAAGCAAAAAAAAAAAAGAGCAGAGAGAAAAAAAGGGGGGGAGAGGAGGGGGGAAGAGAGAGAGAGAGAGAGAGAAGGGGAGAGAAGAAGAGAGAAGATAAGAGGAGAAAAGAAGATTCTCAAATATTGTTATTCATCAAGTCTGATTTGCCTTGAAGGCTACAACCCTATTTATAGAGAAAATCTAAGACTTAATAGGGAATAAGACTATTTTTGGCCCCCCAAATAAAACATGCTGCCTAAATAAAAATCAATAGATCTGCCAAACAAAATTTATGGATGGACCAAAATTAAACTAGCCATAACTAATAAAAATTAAAACTATTAAAAATAAATATAAAAATATTCAATTGCCATAAATCTCTGATTTATGATATGCTGTGTGACAGGTTAGCCCTTTCAACCCCATCTCTGCTCCTCTTCTTAATTTAGGCATACCATTCTCGTCCTATTAGGGTCAAGATGAAGCAGGTTCTTGAAAAAGTGCCATCCCTAGACATGACAATAGAATTATCAAAATCGCATGAATCTAGTTTGGGTTTAGATATATTAGGTTCCTTCCCCATTTATATAGGTATTCTTCCCTAATTTTATTAAAAATATTTACTTTATATGTTGTTTACATGATAATAAAACAAGAAAAATAATAGTGTAAAAAGGCAATTACCCAATGTTAGTCTTGCCAAAATGAGGTCCTCGAAGAGGTGAGCTGGAAACGGTTCTAACCTTTGATATTGAATGAATTAGCTGCTGTCACAACTCAAACTTACGCATTCATGCTTGAAAACCTTAGACTACATCAAAACAAATAGAGCCTTGATCTAACTGTAGTCCTCCCCTCTAATTTATCATTGTTTGTTCAGTTTATACTCTCTCTCTCTCTCTCTCTCTCTCTCTCTGACCTTTGCTCATATTCTCTTATTGAAGTGCAAGTTTACTTTTCATTTTTCCTTTTCTTTGCTTATTAAATTTATCTAGGATCTTTAGTTATGTTTTCAATTCAGTTCAGTCTCAAATCCTATTTTCTCATTGAAGTGCAAGTTTACTTTTCTTTTTTTCCTTTTACTTGCTTATTAAATTTATCTATATCTTTAAAGTTATGTTCAAAGTTCAGCTTGGTCTTATTCATTTTGTGCCTTACCTTACTAACCTTCAGACTCTAGTTTCCAAGTAAACTTTCAAAAGCTTTATCTGCTTTTCACTTGTCCCATATCACATATTCCTTTTGTATCTTCACCCTTCACCAAAATCAATACAACTAACACAATCGAGGTTATTTTCTTTCCTCCCCCTGCCTCCCACTTCTTCTAGTTTATGATTGTTGCATACTTGCATGCTTTTGAATATTTTGTTTCCCAAACTGCTGTACCCAACATATTGTGCTGGTCATGTTAGGCCTTGTGTTGTTGTTGATGCAATTTGTCATTTCGCAGTGGTTAGTGAAATAAAATTTAAGTTTCAATTTGTTGGTCCAAGGAAGTTTTATCTTTCATAGCTAATTTATTTAATAATTTTGTCCTGTTGGAAAACCGTGTCTGAAGTTCTTGCTCTCTTTTTTTTTAGTCCCTGTACTAAGTCATGTTATCCTTGATTACAGGCTAAGAGGTTGAGACCATCTGACATGGTGAAAAGTTGCTCCGTGGCTATTGATAGTGTCAACTTGAGCAAAAACCGTTATACGGATATCTTACCATGTATATGTTAATTTATATTTTTTTTTTCAATATAAAAGTTTGCATAATTTAAATTACTTGACTCATTAATGGGAGGTAGTTATAATACATTTGAAAAGGAAAATTTTCATTAGTGGATTGTTGTGTTGTCATTGATTTCAGTTGACAAAAATAGGGTTGTTCTCAACCAATGTAACGACTACAGACAATCGGCAAGGGGCTACATCAATGCGAGCTTCATCACGGTAGACATCTATATACTCCAACGGGAATTATGTGAATTTGCTGCTCTTGTTCATATGGTCTTTCAATAGAAATTTATGTTGGGTATTTGGAACTATATTCCCTGTTTGACCCTTCAGGAATGACTCTTAAATGTAGACTTCTTCCTCTGAAAGCATTTCTCGGTTTATTGCCACGCAAGGTCCACTACCACACACCTTTGAAGACTTCTGGGAGATGGTAATCCAGTATCATTGTCCTGTGATTGTGATGCTTACTCGGTTGGTCGACAATTATAGGGTACTTCACTGTCTAAGGTTCAGTGTAATTCCTGTAGTTTTCATAATCATGTGTGATTGCTTAAATATTTCATATCAGTTGCAAGTATCGCATCAGACAGCTTTTGAACTCTTTTTTGGTAGGCAGAAAGCTTAAGAACTCAGTTGAATGCATTCGCATATTTAGCCCTTTGATTTGGAGATGTTCTATTTTCTTTGGTCATATTATTCATTAAGTTTGTCCCATGCAATGCATTGGAACTCAAAATAGTACATCATATATCTATATATGTATTATATTATATTACTTTACTATATATAAGCCAATGGGCCTTAGCACTGTTACTCTGTAAGCCTACAGTGTTTGACCTTCAAGCTCTAGCTATTTGAATAATGTTTATAATTGAAATCCTTACTTATCCAAAATAATATATGGACCAGTAGATCCGCAATGTGAAAATTAATAAACCTTGAGTTGAAGGATTGATGCGTCTCAAATGGGAGCATTCTCCTCAAGAGCTATTCATCCCAAGATATATGATCAAATAGATAAAGGCCTTGGAGGTTATATAATTATTAAAGATGACCTCAAATTGAAGGCATCATGTCTTAAGTTTCCTCCAAGGAATTCGCCACCCTAATAACGGAGATGCCCGCTAATAAGATGGATGCCCTCTAGAGGAAGGAACGTGGAACATTGTTCCTTTCTAGGATGCCCACTAAGATGTCTAAGCTGGGAAGATGAGTGAAAGGGATCAATCCCATCCTCCCTCAGAATATGCGTCCTGGCCTCATGCACCTGCTCAAGTCTGGCAGTACTTGGGAAGTTCTACTAGAACTTGGTGTTGGCAACAGTGAGGCTGAGATGCCACCCTTGACGAGAATGGATGGTCGTCTACACTCCACTCCTTCGGGGTGTCTTGAGGGATGTGGTTTGGAGGTAAGAGTAACATCTAGTTAAGGTTGGGGACATTCTCTCCACACGAGGATTCCTACCTTAACCCTTTGGAGAATAAATGATGGTGACATGACATCTAAAGGACAATGCATTAAATGTGCCCCTGGCTTGCATTTAATGCTAGGCAGTGGCGGCCCAGGGAAAGACATTTCTCACTCATTCCTTTAATTGACCACAAGCAACCTAGTACACTCATATACACTTGTCACCTCAGTAATAGGCCAATGATGATCTACTGTTCACGCCTCGTCCAATGGAGTAGAACTATATAATTGATTGAAATACTTAGGAGACAATGAGGATGGGATAGACCTTGTTACCACTAGTACATTGATACTTCCTAAGGTATTTACCCACCTACTGTCTACCTTCATCTCTCTATAAAAACCAGTTTCATTAGCAACAGTAACCTAACTTGAAGAGTAGCATTGAATGCATCAAGTACTCTTCCCCATCTACTCTAAACTCTTTTATCACTATTCATAAACCCTAAACTCCTCCTGAGTAAAGGGCGAACCCGATATTGTTTTGGCACATGACACACCATGAGTTAAGCTCTTGCCAGGGAGCATTAAGCCACTGATCCTTACATCTCTGTACACTTCCTCTAATGGAGTGACGGCACTAAGTTCATCCTTTGGGGGAAAGGCTTGAACATTTTCCCTACTGCTCTTCTACATTATTCTCATATTGTCTCACTCTCGCTCTCAATCCACTCGCTTGAGCACCCTTCACTTGCCATAAGTATACAACTTATTGTCTAGCTAGCCTCCCTACTATCAAATAACCTACCTTAAAACAAATAACATTCTTCTCTTTTGAATTGAACCCAAGTTATTGAAATGGTCAATTGAGGGCATCCAATCTTCGTAATGTTGCCTAGGTGTATCTTTATTCAGTTCTGATTGAATTGTTTGTTCTCATCTTATTGAATCTAGCAGTTACTCCATTTTGAATAGCATAGAAACATAAGTCTAAGCTGCTATAGAAAAGTTTGTGTATGATACTATATATTATACATAATATAGCCCAATTTGGAAACTGTTTTGTGTCTCATTTATACAACCCTCGTTTAAATCTGTCTTGTTTGGAGAAAATATAAAATTTTTAATGCATCTATATGATGTGTATGAGGCCAGTGAGCCGGTGGACCACCTCTTTCTTCATTGTACCCTTGCCTATTCTTTTTGGACTTTAGTTTTATAGATAGTACGGATGTGTTGGGCATTACCTCTGGATATTCTATTTGTCTTAATTTTGGTGGTTGTAGAGGCAAGATGTTACCGTGTGTCCACCTTACTATCTTATGGGTTTGTGGGATGGGAGAAATTGGAGGATATTTTGAGGAACAAAAGTCCTCTCCAGCACATTCTAGACCACATTAGGGTCCTTGCTTTTGTTTGGGTTTCAGCTACGCAAGAGTTTCATGGGGTTACATTATCTGATATCATGAGAGATTGGAAAACAACTTGTTTATTTCTTCTACCAAAGATGCTCTTTCCTAACTTGTGGGTTCCCCTCCTATGGGTCATTCAAATTAAATATAAATCGGTGCTCTTTGGTAATTTGGAGCAATTGGGTACTTGAGGGTCATGCAAAGAAGGACCATGATAGAATATTATTTTTTACTTCTCTAAGCTAGAGGAAAGAGGAG
>JAESVK010000574.1:515176-545800 GCA_017140935.1 Hamamelis virginiana | reverse complement strand
TACGTAGGACCAATTTCAAGACAAATTTTTGAAAAACTAACTGTGGGATTAGATACTCTTCTTATGCATGTCGTGCTTGCCAAAAATCAAAGTGATTCAGCAGTCGGTTTATGAGAAAAGCCAACTGTGAAGAAATGGTGACATTTTGAAGGAAAAAAAGTCATAGTTTTTTGTAGTAATGTTTTTAAAAAACCAACCGTTGGGTCACTATGATTTTTGGGAGGCATGACATACACAAGGGGAGTTATCTAATCCAACGGTCGGTTTTTCAAATGTTATTTTGCATTTGGTCTTATGGAAGTCGCCTAATGCAACTTTGCTTAAAGTGTACCTTATAATTGACTTTTTGTATATATAATATATTAGGGCTTCTATTGTAAGGTGCACCTTACGCAATTTTGCATAAGGTGACCTCTATTGGGCCAAATGCAAATCATATTTTGAAAAACCGACTGTTGGATTAGATGAACTATTTATGAATTTCATGTTCACCAAAAATCACAATGATCCAATGGTCGGTTTTTTAAAAAACTAACGGGAAAAACTGGTGACATTTTAAGGAACAAAAAAGTCTCAATTTTTCACTGTGACATTTTTCAGAAACTGACCGTTGGATTACTGTTATTTTTGGTGAACATGAAATTTATAAGCAGTTCATCTAATCCAACGGTCAGTTTTTCAAAATATGATCTGCATTTGGCCCTAAAGAAGTCACCTTACACAAAGTTGCGTAAGGTGCACCTTATAATAGAAGCCCTATATATATATATATATATATATATATATAGAATGAGAGAAATGATCCATTAAGGACCGGTCTTTAAATTAATTTAAGGATCTCACCATTAGGATAGGTATTTTGAAAAATTGACCGTTGGATTTGACAATCTTCATATGTATCTAATGTCTACCAAAAATCACAATGATCCAACGATCGGTTTTCAAAATACAAACTGTTAATCAATTGTTACAGCATCCAACGGTAGAAAAATGTTAGTATTTCAAGAACTATATTTTGAAAATTGATTGTCGGATTATTGTGATTTTTGGGAGACATGATATGCATAAGAAGATTGTCTAATCCAACGGGTGGTTCAAAATATCATTGGCTGTTTGAGAAGATGGTGAGTGGTCCTTAAATTAATTTAAGGACAGACTAATTTGAGGACCAGTCCTTAATGGATCATTTCTGTATATAATGATACATATATATAGGGAGTCTATTATAAGGTGCATCTTACGTAAAGTTGACTTGTGCGAGGTAACCTGCATAGGGCCAAATGCAAAACATATTTTATAAAACTGATTGTTGGATTATATACATTTCTTATGAATTTCATAGTCGCCAAAAATCGTAGTGATCCAAAGGTGATTTCCTAAAAACTGTCTGGAAGAAAATGGTGATATTTTGAAGAACAAAAACGTCACCATTTTTCACAATGGCATTTTTTAGAAACTGACTGTTCACTACTATTTTTGGCGGATATGTAATTCATAAGAAATTTATCTAATCCAACTGTCAAATTTTCAAAATTTATTCTAAATTTGGCCCTAACCAGATCACCTTATGCAACTTTGCGTAAGGTGCACCTTATAATAGACTCCTATATACATAT
Source organism: Hamamelis virginiana (assembly GCA_017140935.1). NCBI lineage: Eukaryota > Viridiplantae > Streptophyta > Magnoliopsida > Saxifragales > Hamamelidaceae > Hamamelis > Hamamelis virginiana. The sequence goes on along the minus strand of JAESVK010000574.1, from coordinate 544,184 downwards.
ATATATGATAAACTTTATAATGAATCTATTAATTTCCCTTGATAAAGTGTTACATTTTCTTATTCACTATAAAATGTAATCTTACTAGAAACAACTGATTCATGATATGAGCAAATTGAAGTTTTTGTCTTTTCTGTGTTCTTTTGTTTTTTGTTTTTATCAGATAGTAACTTGAAGTTTGTCTAATTCCATCTAATTATATATTTATTTGATTCCATTTTTCACCTATCTAATCATTTCCTCTTTCAAGGCTAATTGCATGTTTTTTCTTGTTTATAAAGCATAAAATTAGGCTGCACGTTGTGCGCGCATGTGGAATGGTTTGTCGACAAACTCCAGAATTATTTGTTACTTAATAAATGAATTTATTGTTTATGCTTTTTCTCATGTTCATTCTTGTGGTTAAAAGTAAAACCATGCCTGCTGTTAGTAACTTATGAATGATTTAGTTGTGATGTTGATTTAAAATCATGTTTACTTTCTTATCAACTGCATTAAATCTTTCTCTTTGGGAGGCAATTTTTTTTTTTTTTTTTTTTGACTTCTCTATCCCATATTGATTTTTGGATGTCTTCTTATTTTGAAATGGAAGTGCAGATTGTAAAATGTGGAAATTATTTCCTGGCAGAGGACGGTCCTAGAGAATTTGGAAATATATGTATTGTCACTAAATGGATAAGAACTACTATCAATAAATTAGTCTTGCGCCATTTGGAGGTGAACTACAAAGAGGTAAGGTTATATGTTTTAAGATATTATGCTAAAGAATTGCAAAGATTTAGGGGATGTTCTTCTGATAAGCTATAATATAAGATGCTATGGAGTTATGCCATTTGGAAGTGACCTACAAATAGTAAGGTGATAGTCTGAATATATTAAGCTGAACAAACATAAAAGACATTACAGGTGGGCTGTTTTAGCATACCAAAACTGAAAAGAAGTCTGCCTGATATGGACCATATGGGCAATTAGAGATCATTTTTGGAATATAAAAGCATATCTATTCTTCTGGTAACGTAAAATTATTTCTTTAAAAGAATTTTTTTTTTTTTTTTTTTTCCCTTTTAATAGATTACATAAAGATTTGTGCATCTGTGATTCTACAAGCTATAGCAGCAACTAAAATTTCTTTTGCTGGAGTATGAGTTTGGACATACTCTTCATTGACAAAGCTTGTAATGTTTGAACTCCATGAAAGAAGATGCCTGGTGAAATTATTACACTCTCATCCTCCTCTTAGTGTCTGTTGATTGTTGGTTTCCCCTAATATGTGAAATATCTTCCTTCCTCAAGGCTTGCAAAAGGCAATAGATCTGACAGCTGCCTGATTTCTACTCCAAATATTAGGTGTTGGTGATTATATCTTGTATGTTGCTATGATATGTAGTAAACTTCTCAATCAGGGTGTTGGGCACCTATTGATATGACATGTCTGATGCCAATTAGGCACCTACAAGTTTGTGAACCTATATTTGTTTCTGAATATGCAATCACTATTTGTATTATGCATATTTTATTGTGGGACAGGCTATGCTTTATAAAATTGTTCATTCTTTTGTAATCCAGGATGCACAGATGCCCCAGAACACAAAGATATATTGCTTATATTATGGCCAATATTTTTTTTTTCCTATCAATCCTACTCTAGACATTAATATACTGGATCCAAGCACATGTACACAGACACACATGTATACCCACTTCCCTTGTTTAGATTTGTGAGTGGCTGTGTTCTACTTCAACAGCCCATTTTGTGATATAGGGAGACTAGCATCAATGACCATGTATCTATGTTGAAGCTAAGGATGGCAATGGTGCAGGTTACTTAGTTAACTTGCATCACCCAAGTTTGGGACTATAAAATTGGGTTTGGGGAAATTTTTTGATACTCTAGCTGAGTTTGAGGTGGGTTTGGGAATCTTGTTGTAGTTGGTTGTATGGAATGTGATCTCAACAATTGAACATGTAATCAACACGAACCAGTCTATACGAAATAGATGTGTGTATAAAGTGTGTATAATGAGGAATGATGAATCATCATCTCGTCCATTTTTTGTTGGCTTCCAACCTTTGTACTTCATTTCTCTATTTTTGCTTTATGTTTGGCGTTTCTAGATTTAGTGGCGGAGCTTCTGTAGGGTTGGTGGTTTATGGTGTCAAATTCTTATATTCTCAAAACTTGAAGAGTGGTCCCTCTTTCATATGGTACATCTATTAGGAGCTCAACCAAAGGTGTTTGGAGAATTCCAAAAACTCTGCGTTCTTTCAAAAAACTTTATTTTAAGATCCATGGATTTTGGGATCTCTACATTGGGATGGTTGGGGCATTTCCATTTTTCTCCCTTGGTATCAGTTACCAAATACATTTACTGTTGTTGGAACTTGTTTCTCGTTTGATTATTTATAGTGTCTATTTTGTTAATTGTAATTTACACTTATTCTGCTCTGCCCTTTTATTTTAAGTATTTCACTGTTTCTACTTTCCTCTGCCAACTTTGTGCAGTCGGAAGAGCCGCCTTTGTCTGTTTTGCATATTCAGTATCCTGAATGGCCTGATCATGGAGTTCCCAATGACACAACTTCTGTTCGTGAAATTTTGAAAAGATTGTATCATGTACCAGCCAGTCTTGGCCCAATAGTGGTGCACTGCAGGTTTCCCTCATGTTTATCACTCAATTTTATGCACCTGAATAATTCTAGTGAATTATTTTATCCATTTATGTCTGAAACATCTCTCTCTTGCTCAGTGCAGGTATTGGAAGAACAGGAACATACTGCACGATTCACAACACAATCCAAAGAATCCTTGTTGGAGATATGTCTGCTTTAGATCTTGTCAGTACCGTAACCATCTTTAGGTCTCAACGAATTGGAATGGTTCAAACTCTGGTATCTTCTTCTTTCTCGGCCTTCATGTTTCAATTCTCGTTTAATTTTAGGCTTCTGGCATTTTGAAACCAAATTTATCTGTCCAACACGAAGGGAATGCAGCAATCCTGGTAGCATAAGAACAAATAGAATAAATGGGTAATGATGTTGCCTAGTAGGTGTTTGACATTTCTATGAGGGACCTCCCAGTATTCAATCTTAAGTGATTATTGGCCATGGAAATTGGGATTTTACGTTGTATTGTCAATTTCTCTCTAGCAATATCATGGCCTGGAAGAAAATTTAAATCTTCTCATGAGGCAGATGCCTCTTGCATTATGTCACACCAAACCAAGTTGTCATATGTTTGAACTATGCATCTTTTACCCAAACCAACAGTGGATGATCTCCTCAAATATCTATGCTTTAAAAATCACATATTTTTCCTTTTACATTTATACATATACATATTGTTATATTTTAATAATTTCTTAAATTAAAATATGCTTCAACATAAGTAATGCCCCTATTGTTTGGAAAAACCTTTTAGGTTTTATTCACTATAAGAATTTCCCTTTTGGATTGCTGAAGGTATATGAATCATTTACCTTTGATGTATTGTTTTGTCTCTTCTTTGTAGTTGTCTTTAGTATCCAAAGTGAAATTTAAATTAGTGAGAATCTAACTGTTCTCTTAGTCTACCTCTCAACTCATGCAAGATTGCATTATGAAATTTTTTATCAAATTCACGTTGTCCATAAAGGTTAAAATAAATAGTTTGCATGAAATTTTATCATAATGCATTTATACTAGAGTATAAGGTGTAAGGAAATGGAGTAAATTTTTTTTCTTTCTTTCTATTATTTATTTAAAATTTTGATTAAGTGAGTGGTGTAAGTTCTGCAAGGGTTCTTCAAAATAAGATTTAAAAAAATATATTTTTAAATACTATTCTAAAAAGCCAGGATGGAAAGACAAGAAGAATAAAAAGAGATTTAAAGAGAGAAGAAAAAAAATTTGGAAAGGGAATCAAATAGGATAGAGAAAACTTTATACAAAAAGAGTTACAGAAGAGAAGATAACAGAGGAATAGATATAGAGATGGAGAAATAAATAAGAAGAAAGAAGCCAACCAAAAACCATTGAAAGGAGGTGAGAGGAGAAGGGAAGAAGAAGAAGAAAGGAGATATGAGGGAAAAAGAGAGCAAATATCTCTTCCAAATATTCAAGTTTTATTTATCTTGGGGTCTAAATTCTATTTTCCACCAGTAAGGCCTATTCCATGCATTGCAATTCAACTATAATCAACTCTACAACACTTTTATTACAACTGCATGGGTCTCTCGCTATGCAGCTATATCAGGGGTTATATCCTCCACTAAATCCCTAACGTGTCTTTTCTCACTACCTCTCTAACATTATTTTGGGTTTTCCTTTTGTTCTTTTAGAACCTTTTATTTGAATCAAGTCACTTTGCTGTATTGGTGCATTCCTCGCACATGATCGAACCATTTTAGACGATTTTCCGTCATCTTGTCGTCAATTGGAACCGCACCTATCTTCTTACAAATGCATTCATTTCTTATTTGATCTTTTCTCGTATTACCACTTTTCTATCTTAACACCCTTACATCATGGCTTCACTGTTTTTCTGAACATGTTTCTTAATTGCCCAACATTTAGTACTATAAACCATAGTTGTTCTTATAGCCATCGTGTAAACTCTTCCCTTTAATTTGATAGGTATTATACAATCGCACTGTACTCCAGAAGCACTTCTCCACTTCATCCACTTTGCTCTTTAATGATGTAACCAAAATATTAAATACTTATACAACCCAAATTCAAATAATGTTTCCTATAACATATCACATTAAGTCATCCTCATGAATATCATCATCATCTTCGTTCAATGTACTATGATTGGAAAGATTCCACTTATCGCATTATCGGAAAAATGTAAATTAAGGAGTAGGAAAAAAAAAATGCTTAACCAAAAAATGCGCCTTTTGCATCGTATGGCATTATAGTCTTGTGAAAAACTGTAGTCATTTAGCATTATAGTACCAGTGTTGGTAAATTTTATGGATTTTGTTTACTGCATGGTTCTATATTTGATTCTTGCAAGTATCAAATAGATGGTTCAGTTTTTTCTTAAAAATGTTTTTCAAAAGGAGAAGGAATAGCTTTACCAAATGCATTTTCCATATTATCATTTCTTGAAATTAAAAATTTTCACAAAAAAAATGTTTTCACAAAGGAAATAGGCCCTAAGGTTTCCCAATGGGCCCTTAACTAAGAACTCGAGGGTTTTGAAGTGCACCCCTGGGTCTTTTGTAATGCGGTGGTTTATGCTTTCTGATTTAATGCTATCTTCTGATACCCAAAAACAAAAGGTGCATAACTTTGTCATTGTCATTCGAATGTGGATGAGAGGGAAGAGTGAAAGATGGAACTGAGACATATGCTGAAATATTGTACTGCCTCGGCGTCTCCTGGACAGTATTACCAAATTTTCTACTCATATGATAAAAAGCCATCACTTTTCTTGAAACATCATGTATTGGTTTCTTTCTGTTTGTATGTGCAGGCATAATTAATTAACCCCATGATGAAATCAGACTATGTTTGTACCTAAATAAAGTTTCTAAGTGAATTATATAGTATTGCTAGGCCCATTAAGCACTTGCTAATATGCTTGTTTAATAAAATTTTAATATTGTCAAAGTTTAATATTTTTTTTATTTTTATGTCCAAAATGATATTTCTGAAGATATACTGCCACGTCCTTGAATCTATTCTTGATGCTGCAAAGTTACACTTCACGTGCCTGATTCTAATTCTCATACCAATTCTAGTTCTTATGCACATGATGCTCTGATTACCTTCAACTTGTACCAATTTTTTCTTCAAAGTAGTCTGCATTCAAATAGAACCAACCCCCCCACGCGCTGTGCACTGACGAAATAAAGAAGAAAAAAATAAAAAATTCCAAGTGTTTCTAAGGATTTATAATGTTCTCAGTTTATTTCCTTGCATTAGGAGTGATTCATTGTTTGGGAGCATAGAAATTAACTAATCAAGCAAATGTTGAGATGTGTACAAGTGTGGCAACTTAACTCGACCGAGTTTAAGAAAGGCACGCCTCAAGAATTTCATCTGTCTATATGAAACCTTCTTTGCCATGTGTTTTGAGGCTATATCTTCATTAATCATCACCTTTTATGTCTTTTTTCACGAATCATGGATCAATAACCACACTACTATCTCCAGATATTAAGTAATTCTGCTAATGAATGTTTATAACCTTCAAATTTTATCATTGTAAGGAATTTGGGATGCTAGACTCTCTTTCTCTCTCTCTCTCTCTCTCTCTCTCACACACACACACACACACACACACATCAATTCTGCTGACTCTCTGACTGCATGTTCATTAGGAGCAATACATTTTCTGCTATGATGCTGTTATTGATGAACTAAAAGATCTCATCTCAGAGTTCAATAGTGAAAGGAGCTCAAAATGGTACATCCATCACTTTTCTTAAATTTTTATTCCTGTACTGGATCTTGCATCCCATGGCGTACAATTCCTACAAAGAATGATAAATTATTATTTTTAATTTAATTTTCATTGATGATTTTATCTTTTGCTGCCTATGGCACTGCATTCATTAATCCACCTCTATGTTTTTGCAGCTAGATTAGCATTAAAGCGGATGCTGAACATGGTGAAGTCTACTTGTTTACATAATTCTCAAAAGTGGAATCGGCAATGCTGCACCGCTCCCATGATGTTTGTGGGTTCTCCTTCACCAGCTGAGTCTGATGTATCATAATTCTGCTAAAATGTAGAACGCTGCTGAGCAACTAAATTGGTTAGTCTCTTTTGTAACCTCTTTTTTCTCTCCCTTCGAATTGAGAAAGGCACAGGAGGGCAGAATAATTTCATTAGTGTTTCATGTTGTAATGGTTCCCAGAATAGTGTCAGAAAATGAAACCAAATGTAGCCCGGCATAGCCTTCGCAGGCACTAGTTTCTGATTCTTTGAGCTAGGACATTTTAAAGAAGTTGATTTGCTGCATAATGCCAACAGGTTTGTCCTTATTTATCTTGATTATTATCATGGGTACTCCTAAGGTTCTTGATGCTGAAGATGGTCATTATCCTTGTGCTACAAAGGCTATAGTTTAGTTCCTTGTTTTTTGGTTTTTATTTTTTTTCCCCTGCTACTGTTGAAAGAGGTCTTTCATGGTGTTCCAGAGAACCCTTTTCCTCATGGAACATGGGGTTTGGGGCATGCGAAAGATTGATTTTGCAGATCGTACTTAATATCTGATGAGACCCTCAAAGTATGCACGGGAACTCTGCTTCTCAATTTCATTTGGAAATAATAGAATGACAAACGGCTATTCCTATTGAAAGGGAAAATGTCCTAGGAGTTGAGGTGAGTTTCTTAAGATCCTGTAACTTTTTCCTCTAATACTAGGCAATTTTATCAATTCTATATATGATTTTATGCCCAGTTCAATTTGAATAAGGTCAAGGTCAGAGTTACATATAATTTGAAAAATGATTCGAGTTAATCCACACCTTCATCCAATGCTACAATTTAATATGGGTTAGTCTCTTGATTCTTTAGCATGTCGTAATCGCGAATATGTCATTGCCATCACACCTGTGCTTTTAGGACTCTTTACCTCGTCAATGTTGTTGAAGACTGATGGCACAGAATGATTGCTACAAACATGAAATTTAGACGTTATTGCCTCTATTCATACTTGGATAAGCATAAAAATCTACACGTGTACTTTAATAAGCAACACTATATGGTTCACCAAAAAACATTTTACGGGATGAAATAAAGTCCAGGTTGTAAGGTTTCTGAGAAAAAGAATCAAACCTGCTTTTTTCCTTCCCCCTCCTTTAGAGTGGGAAGAGGCATCACTTTGGCTAAAAAAGTGGGTATTGTTCTCAAGAGTTGGATCTCCTATGGGCCACTTGTCATGCCCTACTCTCTCTCTCTCTCTCTAAAACACAAATTGAGTTCCAAGCTCTTCAAAAAAAATCCGACTACACCACATATTTGAAAAGTCAATAGGCTTACCTAACCTCTAATATGAACTTTCTAAGAGATGAAAGAGTTTTAAGGGTAATACGACGCGTGTCTTTGTTGTACTATCCCTAATCAAGGGTTCATAATATGCACCAAAAATGTGCACAGGCATTTTGTTACAAGTAAACAGAGATAGCATGTACTAAAAGAGAGTTAAAACGCCTAGAAAAGGCACTCCCTCTGAACAAGTTATTTCCAAATTCTATCTTATGTTCAATTCTGATCTAGTCAACATATTTCTCTCATGTAAGCATAAAGCTTATAGATAATTATGGGATACATATTTTGAAAAACTTACCGTTTTGGGTTAGATACTATACTTATGGATGTCATGCATGCCAAAAATCATGGTGTTTCAATGTTAGAATTTCAAAATATAGCTATGAAAACTGTGACTGCTGAAAACCATCACAGTGCTGCTGAAAATTTCACATTTCCAAGTGCCAAGAACCCAACTATTGGATCACTGTAATTTTGGCAAACATGACATGCATAAGTTTAGTATTAAATCCAACTGTCAGTTTTTCAAAATATGTATCTTACATTTATCTATCTACTTCATGCTTCCATAACTTATGTAAGCATATGCTGACTAGATCATTTCTGATCTTATATTTATCACCTCTCATCCTCCTCTCGTTCTATTTACCTCATCTATATACAGTAAAAACAAAATTATTATTGATCCCTTAAAAAAAAAAAATTAATATTAACAAAAACAATGCTGGGTGCATGATTATCTTAATCAGTGACTAGAAGTCTGTACATGATTGGTATATTAGGCAGCCAAACATGGACTTAGTAGTGTCCTTTCTGATGTCTTCTTTTCCTATTTAGTGTTGATTATATATCAGTTGTATAACCCAAAAGTCTAGCCAAGCTTTTTCTAGGGAGCAAAAAATAAAATAAAAAATAAAAAAAAACTCATTTTCAAGAAACAGCAAAATGATGATCTTGGTTTGTCTAGCTATATATTCAAGACAAACAAAACTCTTATCCTGTAAGTAATTTTGTGGTAAGATGTTTGATCCTCATCATATCATACATGAGAGAAAAGAGACAAAGGATGGTACTATTTAAGGAAAATGAAATGCCCAAAAAAATCTTGCAGAGTTTTCTCATGTTCCCACATCCAAACCCCCCCATATAATTGACTTCCTTTATCCATATCCCTTTAAACAAGAAATGTAATTATGACAACACCAAGCATAATTACAACGTGACCAAAGTTTTGACATCATTTCTGAACTTAATTTCAGCTTCTTGTATTATTACTTGGAAAGTGACATCTATAAATGAGCAAAACAATGGATTTAACGAAGAAAAAGCAGTGGAGCTTCAAAAACAATTTGTTATATTATTATTATTATTATCATTCCCATGACTTAATGCGACAGCTAGAGCGTGTCCAATGTCAAGATTATATATATTATATATATATATATATATATATATATATATATATATATATATATATATATATTCCTGATCTTATCAGTTATATCTAATTTAACTTTAACTAAAATCAGTTGATGAGGGTAAAATCGTCATCAGCTTTTTATGTGTGTATGCGTACAAACAATATTTCGATCTAATGAATGAATAAAATATTCCCCGATCAGATAAAGATGATACCAACCGTTGTCCGAACTGATAAAAATAAATCAGATAATGTGCGTACCCGATCTAATAGAATGAAAACTGTTCGAGATCTCAACGAGGAAGAATTCGTTCACCGACTTGAATATTAGTTTGATTTATCTGATCTCTAATATATAAGCACGTGACTATAAAAGAGACTACCGATCTTCTGTAACTAACTCATCATTTCAAGAACGAATCTTCACCGACAGGTTCTGACTTCCAACAGCAATCCTCATAATTACTTCGATTTGATGGTGACATATTGTTATGCTAAGGGTGCATAACCAATTATACCCCCAAACGATGTAACAGAAATGGAGAAAACACTCGAGTGTTTTCTCCAGAAATCACCCTATAAAAGGGAAGTGTCACGTCTCATGCAAGGTATGCAAACATTCCCCAAGAAAAATATTCTATCTGCATTCTCTGTTCACTGACTTGATCGTCGGAGCTTTCCAGGTAGAACACCACACCGGTGTAAGCAGTATATCCTTTGATCCAACGGTTCAAACTATTGACCCATTCCCTTTCATCTCTTTTACCTCTTTTTGACATCAATAGTTTGGCGCCCACCGTGGGGCCGAAGACGTCGTTCCTTCGGCACCTCCTCCTTTACACTCATCAACAATGGTGGTCACACGTTCCGGAAACCTTAACAATGACAATCACGACGTCACAAACCCGACGAACACTCAGAACAGCGATCCATCTCACCATGAAGGAGATAGACCGGTGAAATCACTCTTGCCGAACGAACAACCATGTCCTACTCTCGACTCTCCTACAGTTCTGCCTCCAAGGAATGAAATAGGGTCATCTTCAAACGATCCTTATCAGATCCAGTTCCTCAACATGCAGAAACAGATGGAGAAGATGGCGTTAATCATTCAAACTCTAACTCGGCAACAAGAAATACTTCTATCCCATGAGGCTCATAACAACTCTCCTCAAAACCCACCACCAATTGCAGCAATACCTCAACGAGCTGAAGAACGAGAAACAGTCCGACCACCGCCCCCAAGGAAGGTAGCCGTTGAGAGTAGACGATCGGCACAACACGACGAGAGGAGCAAACACCAGGAAGAAGAGGATAGTAGTTCAGAGGTCGGATCGAGAAGGCGACCAACAAATCTCGAACGACCACGACAAGTCAGAGAACATGTTGGCGGAGGTTCTCAGGGGACAAGAGGATTGGCATTAAGACGATATCGACCGGAAGCCACCCTGCTCATTCCACATCCAAAAAGGAATGAACAAACTCGAGAACATCGACCTGAAGCAAGAGAGACTGACCGCTCCTCCCCGTTCATTTCCAAGATCATTCGTGAACCCTTACCGGACAAGTTTAAACTACCGACCATCGACTCATATGATGGAACTACTGATGCAAGAGAACATGTTCTTGTCTTCAAATATCACATGTACCTCAAAGGAGTTTCCGATCCAATCATGTGTCGAGCATTTTCGATGACTCTAAAAGAATCGGCCCGAACTTGGTTCCAAAGGCTCGCTCCAAATTCGATCAGTTCCTTCCAGAGTTTGAGCACGGGGTTAATAGCCCACTTCGTCAGTAGCCATAGACCCAAGACGCCGGCCACGTATCTTTTAAATCTTGTTCAGGAAAAAGATGAGAGTCTGAAATCTTTCATACAACGATTCAGCTCGGCCCTCCTCGAAGTAGACGTCATGAACGAAGGAGTCGCTATTGCCGCGATGATTAAAGGACTCCGAGCACAGAGTTTGAGAATCTCATTTGCGAAGAGGGAGCCAAAAACATTGACTGAACTATTAGAACGGGCAAGAAAATACATCGGGGTGGACAACATATATGACTCCGATAAAAAAGACCGAGAAACGGCTCAAAAACGAAAAGATCGGGATCACGATGAAAGAAAGCAGCCCGAAAAGAGGCAAAAGGTCGAGGCTACCGACGGACATCAATCCCCTCTAAGACGTTTTGCGTCTTTCACGCCACTCCGTCTACCGATCAATACCATCCTAAGTGAGGTCGGAACACAACCATATGTAAAATGGCCCCTCAGAATGAGATCAGATCCCAAAAAGAGGGATAAAAACAAATGGTGCGCCTTCCACAAAGATCATGGCCATCTTACCGAAGATTGTTTCGACCTGAAAAATGAGATCGAAGGCCTGATTAAAAGGGGATTTCTAAAAGAATTTGTGGATCCATCAAAGCTAGATAACAACAGGCAAGCTAATGTCGGCAGAATTGAAGGCCGACCCGATCAGTATCAAAGATTGGCAGGGGTCATCGACACTATTCATGGAGGATTCACCTATGCTGGAGAGAGCAGGTCGGTAAGAAAAAAATATGCAAGGTCGGCACATACGACCCCATCGAATCATGTGTACAGCCTCTCCCATCAACAGTCCAGTCGCTACGGATTATTGACCTTCTCCCAGGAAGACCTCAAAGGAGTACACCTGCCACGTGACAATCCCTTGGTTATAAAAGCAATCATCGCCAACTACGATGTCAGCAAAATCTTGGTAGACACAGGCAGCTCAGCAGATATTCTTTTCGTAACTGCTTACGAAAGAATGGGAAGAAAAGTCATCGATTTTTCACCAATCCATACTCCCCTCATAGGTTTCAACGGGTCTTCTCTGCACCCACTAGGATGGACGACTTTGCCAATCACAATTGGAGATCCGCCCACACAAGCTACTAGGGACGCAACCTTTATGGTCGTCGATTGCCCTTCGGCCTACAATGCAATAATCGGACGACCAACGTTGAACGATATTGGAGCAGCCACATCTACTCTTCATCTATGTATCAAATTCCCGACCACTCACGGGACAGGAGAAGTTAGAGGCGATCAAGCCTTGGCCAGGTCATGTTTTAACATGTCACTGAACAATCAAGAATTGCCGAAGGAAGATATTTTTCAATAAAATCATCCCAAACAACTCACCGACCCACCAAGCAGCACAATGAACAAAGAGGCACAACCCGACCAGAGACAGGATCAAACCCTATAGCAATTAAAGGAGAAGGAGGCTGGGATGGAGGACCTCCGAGATAAAAATAGTTCTACAACGTCCCCTCTGGAGGGACTGATCGAATTCCAGGTTCATCCCACTGACCCAAACAAAACGGCGAGGATCGAATCTGAGCTGCCCACCCATATGAAGACCGACCTGATATCCTTCTTACGGAAAAATTGGGATATATTTGCTTGGGGGCATGAAGATATGCCAGGGATTGATCCTGTCGTTGCTGTAGACAAGCTATTGGTGGACCCAACCTTCAAACCAGTGCGACAAAAGAAAAGGGTCTCCTCAGAGGAGAAAGCAAAAGCCATCAAGGAAGAAGTACAAAAGCTTCTCAAAGCAGGTTTTATTCGGGAAGTATATCACCCCGATTGGCTATCCAACTGCGTTGTGGTAAAAAAAAATAGGAAAATGGAGGGTTTGCATCGACTTCACCGATCTGAATAAAGCCTGCCCCAAGGACAGCTTCCCTCTCCCAAGAATCGATCAAATGGTGGACGCCACGGCATGGCATGAACTTCTAATTTTTATGGATGCCTACTCGGTTTACAACCAGATCATGATGCACCCTGCCGATTAAGAGAAAACCTCTTTCATAACGGCAATCGGGATGTTCTGCTTTCTCCGAATGCCGTTCGGACTCATGAACGCAGGATCAACTTACCAACGCACTGTAACTAGAATGTTCGGTCTACTCTTAGGATCGACAATGGAGGTATACATAGACGATATGCTTGTAAAAAGCTTGAAGGCTCCAGATCACATCCAGCATCTGGATGAAGCCTTTACCATCATGAGAAGATTTGGAATGCGCCTCAACCTTCGTTCGGGGTAGCTTCGGGAAAATTCTTAGGTTTTCTCGTCACTAAAAGAGTAATTGAAGAAAATCCCGATCAGATCCGAGCTCTCCTCGACATGAAGTCCCCCACAAATATCAAAGAAATTCAACGGCTCACTGGTCGGATGGCAGCTCTGAATCGATTCATCTCCAAATCTTCCGAGAAGGGAGCCCACTTTTTCAAAATTTTGAAGGGGAATAAAAGATTTCATTCGACTCCTGAAGCTGAGGCAACCTTTCAACAACTGAAAACTTACCTTGGCTCACCACCATTGCTTTCAAAACCCAAACTCAATGAAACACTTTTCCTTAATTACCTCGGTGTCTCACAAACTGCAGTGAGTTCGGTACTCATTCGAGAAGATAAAGGAATCCAAAGACCAATCTACTATGTTAGTAAAGCTTTGGCCGGTGCAGAAAGTAGATACCCATACCTTGAGAGGTTGGCCTTTTCCGTTGTAACTACAGCTCGAAGGTTAATGCAATATTTCCAAGCTCATCCGATAATCGTGTTGACCGATCAACCTTTGAGACACGTACTTCACCGTCCGGATTCATCAGGAAGAATCGTGCGATGGGCAATTGAGCTTGGAGAATTTGACATAGACTACCGACCTCGACAAGCCGTCAAAGGACATGCACTTGCCGATTTCATTGCAGAATTCACACCTGAAGCTCAAATCAATCCCTCGACCGATCCGACCCCTTCACCCCATGAAATAAATGAACCACCATCTAACCCTGCTTGGCACCTATTTGTCGACGGATCATCAAACTGCAAGGGATCGGGAGCAGGAATCGTGCTAGTCTCACCCGAAGGAGAAAAGGTCGAATTGGCCTTAAGGCTTTGCTTTAAAGCTACAAACAACGAGGCGGAATACGAAGCATTATTAGCCGGACTACAAATGGCTGCCGACCTCCTTGTTCGGCATGTACATATATTCAGTGATTCCCAATTGGTTGTCAATCAGATCAACGGGATCTACTCAGCCAAAGAACCAATCATGCAAAAATACCTCGCCAAAGCAAAAGAGGCCTTCAGCAAATTTGTTTCGATCTCTATCAGCCAAGTTCCACGGGTGGAAAATTGTCATGCAGATGCACTGGCCAATCTTGCATCAGCTGTACGAACCCATCTTTCCCGATCAATAGTCGTCAAAATTTTCGAGCATCCTTTTATCGACATACATAATAGACCAGTCTTTATGATTCAGTCCGATCGCACATGGATAGACCCGATCAAAGATTACATCAGATCGGGAACCCTTCCTTCTGACAAAGCGGAGGCACGCCGTGTAAGAAGCAGAGCTGCTTGATTTTGCATTATTAATGACAGCTTATATCGTCGATCATATTATGGACCGTGCCTACGATGTGTCCTGCCCGACGAAGCCGACTATGTCTTGCGAGAAATCCATGAAGGAATCTGTGGGAACCATGCCGGTGCCAGATCACTTGTGAAGAAAGTTGTTCGACAAGGTTACTATTGGCCACATCTGGAAAAAGATGCCACTGCTTTAGTCCGAAAGTGCGAAAAATGTTAGAGGTTCGCCCCGATCCCGCATCAACCGCCCACAACTCTTACCCCGATCTCAAGCCCTTGGCCATTCACGCAATGGGGAATTGATATAGTTGGCCCGCTTCCGAACTCAAAAGAACAAAAGAAATTCCTTGTTGTCGCGATTGATTACTTCACTAAATGGGTTGAAGCCTGACCAATAGCCCGAATCACTGAAAGCAGCATATGAAGCTTCATTTGGGAAAATATCATCTGTCGGTTCGGGATTCCTCGGGTTCTGATTGCCGACAATGGAACTCAATTCAACAATGCTGGATTGCGAAAGTTATGTAGTGACCTCGGCATTCAAAATAATTTTTCCTCACCAGGTCACCCTCAGGCAAATGGACAGGTCGAGGTAACTAATCGAACGATCATCCACACACTGGAAAAGAGGTTGGAAAAAGCCAAAGGATTGTGGGTAGATGACCTTCCATCGGTCCTCTGGGCATACCACACTACTAGTCGGGTTTCCACAGGAGAAACTCCTTTTTCTCTTACATACGGAACTGAAGCGGTCATCCCGGTTGAAATCGGTATGCCAACTTATCGCATAGAAACATTCAACGCATAAGGAAATGATCGCGAGCTCCGTTTCAATCTTGACATGTTGGAAGAAAAACGAGAGGAAACCCGACTCCGAATCGCTTCCTACAAACATAATATGGCTCGGGCATACAATAAAAATGTAAAAGCTAGACATTTCCAACCTGGCGATCTGGTTCTCAAAAAAGTCCTCAATCCCAACAAGCTTGAACCTAACTGGGAAGGTCCGTACAAAGTTCGTCATTTCAACCGCATCGGTACATATTGGATTATGATTTAGAGGGCAAACTAATTAAGCGACCTTGGAACGCCGAACATCTCAAGAAATACTACCAATAGGGAACTCATTCTCTTTTGTAAAATCGGGGCATAGCCACCCATGTGTTGCTACCCGATCACTTCTCCTTAGGCAACTTTTCGATGTATGTTTTTCTTTTATATATAAAATGTCTCTTCTTACCCGATCTCATGCTTTATTTAATACAACATATTATTTGCATCCCGGCCTAAATTAAAATCAATCATTGTTAATTTGTTTCGCTTTATTTATATAAATTGCATCCTTACCTGATCTCATGCTTAATTTAATACAATATATTATTTGCATCCCGGCCTAAATTTAAATACAATCATTGCTAAGTTATACGATTCTTTTTTCCTGACCTCCTGTACTTGTCTAATTTTTTATAAACGACTGTTCTGTGAAATTTTAATTCGCTTATTTAGAATTCCATTTGCATTCGACATTTAAAAGTCCCAGACCATTTTGGGCCAACAAAAATCTTTTTTGCTCTTACCGATCAATGAGTTTGATCAGGGGGCATAAACGTCTCAACGTTACCCCTAGATACTATGGTATCCTTCACGCAATGCAACGATCTCCTCATAAAGAGTTCGGTTCCAAATTCATAAATATCATTCAAGACCCCGAACTGGGGGCAGAATAAAGATCGACTTATTTCAACTGAATAAACGCAAAAAATGATCAACCCCACAAAAAACTTATCCAAAAGATTACTTTTCATTAAGGATAAAACAGAGGTCATACAAAACAGACCGATCGGTTAAAAAGTTCAAACAACAGGAATAAAGCAAAAACATTTAAAGGAAAAGCAGATCAGTCATCAACATGGATAGTCTGACCATGTGACGTCGGAGTTTGTGGGTCTGGAAGGAAAGGCAGATCGGCAGAGACAGGAGTCGTAGAGTCCGGAAGATTCTGGCCAGCACCTTCTTGATCGGCATCAGCATCTCTTTCATTATCTTCAGGGTTCACCAGCTCGGCAGGAGACCTCTCAGCAGCACGTCTGGCCTTAAACTCTTCAAGAGTGACCCGTGACAAATCAATGTCAGGATAAAACTGAGCCACAAGACCTCTTGCTGCTTCAAAACCCTGGACCAAGAACGGAACTGCCGAATTAATGACAAGAACCTTCAGCTCAGAAGAAGACCGAAATTCCGATAAAGACTTCCCAACGGTTTCTTTTTCAGACTCCAGAACTCTCTCAAGATTAACCTTCAAATTTTCGATCTGCCTCTGTAAATTGTCCTCCCTCTCTTTAGATTTAGTTCTCTCATCCGCCAAAGCCGCTTTCGCTTCCCTAGCTTCGGCAAACTTCTCATCAGCGGCCTGCTTCAACTTTCCATTAATTATCTCGATCGAGCCTCTTGCCCTCTTATCATCACGAGCAGCTCTAACGGAATGGAGTCTAATAAGAGCGCTCTACATAAACGATTATAAGGTCAGATTAAACAAAAAAAAAATAAATAAATAAATAAATAAATAAAACCTTCAAAGCAGAATGAGCCAGCTGCTCGGCAATATCAGAAGAAGACAATTGCAGAATTGCCTGCTAATCAGCATGCCCCAAAAGACCTTCAAGGGCCTTCAGGCTGGATGACGAGCTGCTCAAGAAAGTGCTTCCAATAGTTAGCCCTGAAAGTGTTAATGGGGCAGATTGACCGGCACTAAGCCAATCCTCGGCAGATCCCCGAGAAGGACGAACTCCAAGACCCGACCCCGCAGAAGAGCCGGTACCGACCTCCCTTGAAATCGGTATCCCAGTCAGAACCGTTTCTGCAAATCGAGGCCGCTTCGTTTTCTTCTGGACTGCCGGTTCGGCCCTGACTTGCTCAACCGGGACCGCCTCCGAAGGGTTGACCCCGGGGGAAACACCCGCCAACACGTTATCAATGTTCAATTTCATACCTACAGTAAAACAAGGAATACAATATAAAAATTATTATTTCAAACGAACAAGGCAAATAAATCAGGTACACACCTCTTTTTTTTCGGTTACTCTCTTTCCTTCGAAATGTTTGTCTAGCCTTTCGATCGGTAATCTCTTTTAGAATCCGAAGCTCGGCTTCTCGATCTTGTGGTCCGATCTCAAAACGCCGATATTGTTCAAGAATTGAGGCGATGGGACGACCGTCAATAGTTTGATCTTTGAAAAGACGAGGGACAAGATCGATCTGACGAAAGGGTTTTTGGTGATCCAAATAAAATGGTTTCCAGACCGGGTCACTCCTTAACCAGTTGAAACCCCGATCTTCGGAGGATACTCGATAAATCCGATGTGAGATCTTAGAATTTAAAGCTGGACAACGCGTGATCTTGTCCTCTACAAAAAAAAACAAAGAGGTCAGCATCAGAAATGAAGAAAAAATCTAAAATAAACAATTTTAGTTCACATAATACCCCGATCTTATCTACCTGGTTGAGGTCTCCATTCTCTCGGAACGGGGAAGACATGTTCCTCGTCCAAACCGAACTCCCATCCGGGGCCACTCACAAAGAAATAGCTATTCTTCCAACCTTTGATAGAGGAATGAAGATCTCCGATGCCAGGTCTCTTGGTCCGATTTCCCAGGTACCACCATCCTGGAGATGCCCGACCGTTCTCCTTAAGGAAGCACATGAACTTCAGATCAGCGAAGTTCGGCTCCCACCCAAGCGACCTCCACAAAACTGTGAACCCCAGAAGAACTCGCCAGGAGTTCGGGGTCAGCATCATGGGACAGACCCCCAAACGGTGGAGTACTTCCCTAACAAAAGGCTGTAAAGGAAACCTGAGACCGATCTTGAAAGTCTCTTCGTAAAAACAAACCTCGCCAGGAAGAACGTCAGTAGCGCGGATATTCGCACCAGGTATCCGAATACTTACAGAGTTCGGGATACCATACGATTTCCTAATTTCGGTTTCTCTCTCTTCCTCTAAGAGGTTTATGTGGACGAAGGGATAAGGAGGTCGGGGAAGTGGCTCCCCGACCCTACGAATGGGATTTGGAGGTTGAATTTGGATTGGAGGGACATCTAATTCCTCATACATGGAACCCGAAGTACTAGCTCCGGAACCACCACTGTTTTCTGTCCTAAAACGATCAGGAGAACGATCCCGACCAGACATAGTTGAATACAACTGTTTGTTTAAAAAGAAAATTCACCGGAAAACTCGAGAAAAGGTTTCGGAAAATTCAAAAGCTCGCCGGAAAGTTCAAACAAAGTTCGTAAAAATATAAAAACTACGAGAGGAAGATCTAAAAAGAAAGAAACAAACGGTAAAAAGGGTTAAAAGTGCGAGAAATACCTTTTAAACTGAGAAGAAGGCTGAGAGCACGATCGAAAGTTATGGGAAACACCAGAAATCCAGCGAGAGAAACTCCGGCAAAGACTCTGAAAATTCCGGCGATAATATGAATCAAAAGAGAAATGAAATAAGGGGAGAAAATTTTTCCACTATTTATAACTTGTCCAACAAGCAATTAATGGATGAGGGACGCGTGTCACGACGTTAACGACTCCGATTGATGGAATCGAGGAACCAATTATGTCGCCTGCCAAACCGTGCCTCGAGCACATCACCTGAGTGACGGCTGACGCCTTGAAAACCCAAACGTCATCATCAGAAGAGCCGTCCACATCACTCCAAACACTGACGACCCGCGGCACCACACACCGATCTTTTCATATTTTACCCGATCTGTTATACTTCCAAAGAATATCACCCGAAAAGATATTCTTGAAAGTAGGGGGCAACTGATGAGGGTAAAATCGTCATCAATTTTTTATGTGTGTATGCGTAAAAACAATATTTCGATCTAATGAATGAATAAAATATTCCCCGATCAGATAAAGATGATACCAACCGTTGTCCGAACTGATAAAAATAAATCAGATAATGTGCGTACCCGATCTAATAGAATGAAAATTGTTCGAGATCTCAACGAGGAAGAATTCGTTCACCGACTTGAATATTAGTTTGATTTATTTGATCTCTAATATATAAGCACGTGACTATAAAAGAGACTACCGATCTTCTGTAACTAACTCATCATTTCAAAAACGAATCTTCACCAACAGGTTCTGACTTCCAACAGCAATCCTCATAATTACTTCGATTTGATGGTGACATACTGTTATGCTAAGGGTGCATAACCAATTATACCCCCAAACGACGTAACAGAAATGGAGAAAACACTCGAGTGTTTTCTCCAGAAATCACCCTATAAAAGGGAAGTGTCACGTCTCATGCAAGGTACGCAAACAATCCCCAAGAAAAATATTCTATTTGCATTCTCTGTTCACTGACTTGATCGTCGGAGCTTTGCAGGTAGAACACCACACCGGTGTAAGCAGTATATCCTTTGGTCCAACGGTTCAAACTATTGACCCATTCCCTTTCATCTCTTTTACCTCTTTTTGACATCAACATCAGTTAAGAAAACAAGTCTTTGGCTTCTCATTCACCAAATGCATGATTCATCTTAAAATTCCAATTCAATGGCTCAAAGGTTTTACCTGATTTTAGTTAAAATGAGTTATCCTCATAATAATAATAATAATAATATATATATATATATATATATATATATAAAACTGTCCAATATTGATCAAATGGTAAAAGCGATTAGATAATAGGAAGTTAGCTACTGGTTGTCGAAACTAATAGATCCACACGTGACATGGTTCTCAGCTAACTAACTTAATATGTAGATGTTATATTGATATGACAATTGACTTTATATTAATTTGATATGTAATGTTAGTTGATTAAGATGAATTGATTAAAAAATAATTAATTAATTTATAACATTTTTCAATAAGATTGATGTGCAGTGACATCACCTGTTATTACTATTATTGTTTAAAGGAGCCTGCATTTGACTCCTTGGTGGTATGAGGACGAGACCCAAAAGGCCAATTTGCTCTTCCTAGAGTCATCCCTGACTTGGTCTTCTCGGACAAGTTGTCCATCATTTTTTATATTAATTAAAAGATAAAAGGAGGAGTTGTAGGGTAAGGTCACATATATCATAAATCAAACTCTTCTCACAGAATACGAAATTCTCCTGTCAGTGAATCAATGGCATGCCCTCTCTGTCAAGGAACTCATGAGCTTTACCTCGGCAACCCTAGGAATCAACGGGAGCCGTTAAATTCAACATCAACCGACCATATTGTGTATGGTTAGGATTTGTTTGATAAAAATGATTTTTGAATAGTCTCACCTTTTTTAGATTTTTTTTTTTTCCCAAACTCTAGAAGATGGCTTTTATTTCCTTCTCTCTAATATTTATAAATAGGTATCAATATTATTTTACATATTCGAATTTATTTATTTATTTTTTTTTTTTTTTGGGAAACTGAGATTATACATACTATTAGATTTCGTTTATATTAGTTTTTTCTTAAATCATTTTAAAAAAAAATTATTTTTTCACATTTCTTTAAAATTATATAAAACCATTGCTTCACGTATTAAAATTTTCATATTAAAAGAAATAGTCTGTTAATTTTTATCATAATGAAGTATGAAACTTTTACCATCCATTTTATCATTCCTCAAATAGTCTAAAAATAATTATTATTACATCTCTTAAATTAAATAAAATTTTAAATTTTAATAATAATTTTAAGAAAAACTTATACAAACAGATCTGACAAGTTAGTGGCAACCGTACCCATACCCAGAAGTTGGAGGGAGCATATTGAAACAATGTGGGTATTAGAGCATCTCCAATGGTCTAAGCTAAATTTGGGGAGCTAAAGCTAAATTTGGCTTGCAGCTATAGCTTTGGCTAGACGAGCTCCAATGGTGCATCCTTCATTTTTTTTTTGCTTAACTACATTTTCCCCAATTTACCCCTATTCGTCCACAATAATTACACAATTATACATTCCTTTATCTACCACCACAATTATCCAAATTTAACCAAAAAAACACAAAAAAAAAATTAAAACTTCAAATTTTTTAATTTTTTAATTAAATGAATATCAAAAAATTTGGTCAAAAAAAAAAAAAAAAAAGTGGATGGAACAAATAAAAAAAAAACATTGAAGAAATAAAATATAAAATACCTTAAATTAAATGAATAGCATACTATGTGATCAAAAAAAAAAAAAGTGGATGGAAGAAATAAATAAAAAAAACATTGAAGAAATAAAATATAAATTACCTTTTTTTGTCATCCTTTGAAGCTTAATTAAGTGGATGGAAGTGGTGCAATTAAAGCACCCATGTGTAGCTTAAATAGAAAATTGAATAGAACCTAGAGTCGTTTGTGGCTGTTGGAGATTGAAGAAACAAATAAAATAAAAAGGAAAAAAAATTGTCAGTTTATCAGTCACAACCCATCAGTGGGTAACAAAATATCTCCACTCTCTCTCGATCCCATCTCTCTCTCTCGAACCTTCCTCTTCCATCTCTCTCTCTCGATCCTTCCATCTTTCATATCTCTCTCTCTCTCTCACGCTATCCTTCCATCTTCCATATCTCTCTCTCTCTCTCTCTCTCTCTCTCTCTCTCTCTCACGCTATGTTGGGATTCACCGGCGGCGATCAATCTCAGCATCTCTTGTTCTCTCTCTCTCGATCGATCGATCGATCAACGCTAATCTCCGGTTCTCTTTCTCTCTCCCAATCGCGGCACAGCCCTCTCCTTGAAGGATGACCGCCGGCGTTGAGCTGCTAGAGGAACCAAAAATGGATGGATCACCACCGTTCGTCTACTGCTCTGTCTCCCGGTCTCTGTCTCCAGGCGGCGATACATTCCAATTTTGGTATGTATTTTTTTATTTTCCCCCAAATTTTTTTACCTATTGAATGCTATAAATTGAAGTATTTCTTTGCTATTTGCACTGTGATTTATTGGGTATGATTAGGATTGGGATTTGCTGTTTGGGTGCCAACTTTGTTGTTTTGTGTGTGGTTGTTGTGAGGGTTATGGTTGGGCTTTGCCAAGCAAAGGGTGACATGGAAGGTTTTGCTGAGCTAAAACACAAGCCAATTTTTGCTGAAGTTTTTGCTCAGCAACTTTTTGGCTGAGCAGATAGAGGAACCGTTGGAGAGCTGTTTTTCATGCTTTCAGCCAAATTTAGCTATAGCTTTAGCTTTAGAGGACACCATTGGAGATGCTCTTAGATATTTTAGGTTTTTTTGGCAGCGTAGAGAGTTTTTCATAAGAATGACCTTTTAAAAAAATATTTATAAAAATAACTTTAAATAGTATTTATAAAAATAACCTCCACTGACTTGGTTAACAAGTGACATGGTTAAATGTGAAACCAAAAAATTGTGGTTTTAGAAAAGGATTTTTTTTTTTCAAACAAATTAGAGAACGTTTAACTTGGAATTAAAGCAAAATATACTAAAACACTTTAAAAAAAAAAAAATCACGAGCCAACATTCCAACCATAAATATCAATCATCCAAAACAATTCATAAACATCCTTCATATTTTTATTTTTTTGCCACATGGTATACATTAGTGTTAGTTGTTAGTCAATTAGTAGGGAAGGAAACACCGCAATGCGGGATTTGTAAGGTGTATGGGGATCCAAGTCCATCACTTAAACAAACCGCATCCTTCATTTGGCTTGTGATTTTTTCTAGGTGTTTTGATATATTTTGCTTTAATTTCAGGTTAAAGGTTATTAAATTTGTTTGAACATAATAACTAACGCACAAAAAAATAAAAACAAAAAACAAAAAACAAAAAAATCTTCTAAAATTGTTGTTTCAAACAGTGGTTCTATTGTTGTATCGAAACAGCGGTTTTGATTCCACGTTGACCAAGTCATCAGAGGTCATTCTTATAAATAATTTTTTAATGTTATTTTTACAAATATTTTTTTAAAAAGGTTATTATTAAAAAAACAAAACTTCCAGCGTAGAGGCATAATGTGAAGTTGAAGTCTTATCATTCTGTTGAAAAAACAAAAAAAAAAAGACATATCATTCACAAATGGACCCTACATTTCATGACTTACAAGTTGACCGATAACTGTCCATCATTCACCAACGACGGGTCATTTTCAAAATATGTGGGCCATCACAACAAAATATTATTGTTAATACTGCCATGGCATTTTCATTTTAGAAGACAACTTCTTTACTTCGTAATCAGAATCAATCCACTAAAAATGTTTTTACGCTTTTATCGGAAGCACATTTTCACTGGAAGAGATTATTTTAAAAATTCCATCATTATATTATATATATATATATATCATGTGTGCCAAAAATCACAGTGATCTAACAGTTAAATTTTAAAATACAATCATTCTTGTGATTTTTGACAGACAAGACATTCATAAAAAGATTATCTAATCCAATGATTGGTTTTTTAAAATATCATTCATGTGGCTTCTAGAAGGGACGTCGTTACGATAACGAGCGTAAGGACGTCCTAATAAAACCGCTTATGTTGCATCTTGCATCAGGGGCACCTGATAACAACACTTCTATGTATATATATATATATATTCCTCTACTATTATATGACTTTAAATCCGTGGTTTGATATAGTCAGATGAACCAAAATTTTCACCATCAATCATTCATTCACCCCTTCTAAATTAATGGCATGTATAATAATATGTTGATGAGATATTTATTTTTAGTAAGTACTATATAATAAAATGCAATATGTTAATGTGATATATCTTACAAGTCTTTTCTTCTTAATGTGTAGTTCATGTTCATTCACTTCTCTCAATTATTATGTTCCTGTCAATCGATCTAATGCATCGCTATATTTTATTAGTCAATTTAAAATCATTTTTCTTTTACAGTATTTCTTCATCTTTTATTAAATTTAGTGTCATGCACTCTTTTAATGATGTGATTCTAAATTATTGACCACTTTTAAAAAAAAAAAAAAAAATTATAACTAAATGAATCCAAGTGTCTCTCATTCATTGGTTACTAAGGGCCTGTTTGGATAAGTTACAATTTTCTTAAAAAACTTTTTAAAGCAAAAGAGTTAAAAATAAATTTTATAATTTTTGACAGGACAAAGTATTGGTAGTTAACAAACGGGCCTTAAATTATTACAATTTCATGGGTTTTATAATCAATCCAAAAATGAGCTCCATAGATTTATAAATGTTGTAAAATATTTTTTATTTTTATTTTTCAGATTCTTAGTGTTACTTTGATGAAAAACAAAAAATGCTGTCTCAAAAAAGTTGTCGAAAAAATGTATTCCAAATGATGTGGTCGATGATCTAACCATTCTTTTTTTTAGCAAATTCTTATTAATAATAAATTAATGGTTAGAATTCATTTGGGATGCTTTTTTGGGAAAAAAATTTGGTATATATTGCATTACTGATGACAAATTTAATTAAGTAATTTTGAATTAAAAAAATGGGTTAGCAATTAAAGTTATCAAAATATGCATAAATTTTTTGTCGTTAATCTATTTTTTAATAAATTTTATTAGTATTTAGCTGATAATAATTTGTTTTTATATTTATCTTTTGTTGTTTATTTTAACTTTTTGTACATACACAGAGTTATAAATTGTGATGGTATTAACTGCTAGTGTTATTATATTCATAAAAGATGAGTGTGCAGTTGAAGTGATATATAAGTTATATCTATTGAGAAGTCAGTTATTATATTCCGCGTGAGTGCTAACATGACATATTATGTAAATTATCACATTATTTGATATGAGATAGAGAGAAAAAAAAAAAAAAAAAATTATTTAGCATTTTTTATTTATTTATTTTTAAAAAGTAAAATTAGACCGACATAATTCATTTTATAATAATCACAAGTTACCATCGAGTTGAGATAGATACAAATACGCACTGGACCAATGATTCACATAGTAACCAAACATAAAACATTAATGTAAATTTAATTTAGATAATATTTATAGTTCTAACTTGAATAAACCCCAATCATAATTTTTTGAAAAAAAAGATTACAGTTTAACTCTCTCAACTATCATTGATTTATACTTTGCACTTCTATAATTTTAATTGCAACATATTGACCCCTTATATTTTTTATTTTTGATACCTTGAACCCTTTTAACTGGCCATTATATTTCTTTCTTTTTTTTTTTTTTTTTTTTTTTTTTGGAAAATTTTTTTTGGCATTTTTTTTTTTTTTTTTTTTTTTTTTTTTTTTTTTTTCTGGAAAATGGTGTTAGGCATGTTATATTTTTATGCAGTATTTATTTTAGATTGTTAATATATCTACAAACATACATATCGATGAAATTTAATAAATTTTCTAAGTATACGGAGTAATGAATTTTATTTACTGTTAGTGCTGGTTTCATTTTTCTTCCAATTTTATATAGTGTACTATATAAAATAGGGTGGAGAGGCAATCGGAGATAAAGATCTACATCTTTTAATCGTAGCTAGCCATTTATTGTCCATTCGAACGCAAACCCATACAATGCACGGAATTTATCAATAAAATTTTATCTAATTAATTATAATTGTATAAAATAATTATTATGATACGGCAATCTTGACCATTTGATTATAATTAAATTTATAAGATTAGAGTATATATTTTAATACATAAGAATGATTAAAAATGTTATAGGGATTTGATAAAAATAATTTGGATGTATTATTCAAAAAAATAAAAATTTTAAAATACCAGAAAGAAAGTAAAAAGTAAAGTAGAATCAATTTTTAAATAAAGAATAAAAAATAATTAAGAAGAGAGAGGAGAGAAGTAGATGAGACCCACAAATAAAAGGAAAAAAAATATGGAAAGAAAAGGAAACTTAAATGGATCAATGCACCCCCCATAAATAATCATGAATTAATTAGTTGGACCAATGATGTAATGCCATATCATTTTGATGTAAGACCAAAATCAATAAAGATGAAGAAGGTGAGTGAATTAAGGAGAGAAGAAAATAAAGGAGGGAAGCTATAAAGCATGCCATATCAACGTACTGTTCTTTATATAATAGTATAGAGAGTCCCAATCTAGTAAGCAAATGCTGACATTTGTGAATGTCAGCATGAACTTCATAGGTAATTGTGGGAAGCATATTTTGAAAAACTGACCATTAGAACTCTTATTATGGATGTAACATCTACCAAAAATTACAATGATCCGATGTTAGCATCTCAAAACTCTTATTATGGATCACTGTGATTTTTGGCATGCTTAACATACATATGCATAGTATCTAATCCAATGGTCAGTTTTTGAAAATAAGAATCCCACAAATACCTACGAGTTTCATGCTAATTTTAGCGAAAAATCAGCATGTGCTGATAAGATCATTTCTGATAGTATAGATATGTTTTTTTTAGCATTTATTCATCTTTTATTTTTTGGTAAATATGTTTTTTAACATTTTAGCAATGCAGTTTTGTATTAACAATCGGGTTAGTGGAAAGGGAATGGAAATTGCTGGCATAGTTCAAGGGATTCATTTTAATTAATAAAAATAAAATGAATATATATGATTGAACCACTACTTAATTAATTTGACACAAAAAAGTTTTTTGCTTAGGCCCGTTTGGATAAGCTTCTACTTCTTACTTTTTTTACTTTTAAAAGTAAAATGATAAAATTTTTGAGTGCGAAATATTTGGTAGTTACTCTAAAAAGTTGAGGAAGTAAAAATTTGAGGTAGCAAGAAATTCTTGCTTCCTCAACTTTTTAAAGTAACTACCAAAATTTTGCACTGTAGAAAATATAAAAAATTTTCATTTTTTTTACTTTTAAAAGTAAAAACAAAAAGTAGAAACTTATCCAAACGCGTCTTATAGTGTGTGATGAGCTTCAATTCAGTTTTTGCATGTTAAAAACGCTTGTGACTAATGTTAGCCTTATGGCTTTTGTTGTCCCAAATATATAACCCTAAAGGGGGGTGAATAGGGTTTATGGCAAACTTTTGCAAATAATTACCAAATAAAATTAATGTTCAGTTACAAGTAGCAGAAGCAATAATATAAATGCAAGTAATTGAAAAAGAGAAGGGATAGAGAAATCAAACACAACGATTTAACGAGGTTCGGACTCCGCCTACTCATCGCCTTGTGCCGCAGCCCAAGGATTCCCAACAATCCACTAAGGATTAGCTCCTTCAAGGTGGAGAAACCTTTACACGATCTTCTTTATCACAGGTGGAAGATCCTCACCTAAGCTCACAAAGAACCCCCAAATGTGCTCACAAAGAACACCTCAAGTGCTCACAAAGAACACTTAATACAATCTCATAAGTAGGTGTGTACAATAAATACTTCAATAAGCTGATTTACACAAGAGTAGAGCACAACTAATAGCTTCTCAAATGATTAACAAGTATAGCTCAAGAGTTTGGTAGAGAATGCTTTGAACAATGAATGCTTTCAATCAACGATAATAACTAATGTTGGATTGTTAGCAATAAATGAGGAACAAACCTCTTTATATAACCCCCAAGGTCTGATATGGCCGTTTGAATGGAGCTTGAATGCCATTGGAGGAGAGGAGAAGAGCAAGTGTTCATTTAATGCTCGAAATGCCCAAAATAGAAAGAGCCGTTTTGAAATTGCAGGCTCATTAGTTGACTAGGCAAAATGTGTTAGTCGACTAAGCAGTTAAAAAATCAATACAATTTTGTTCCCGGGCACGGTTAGTCGACTAGGATACTTTGGTTAGTCGACTAGACAAGTTAAAATCAGTTTGAAAAAATTTACGGGCCCGGTTAGTCGACTAGGCTAGAGAGTTTAGTCGACTAGCTTTTCTACAAATCCAAACATGGCTACTGGAGTGACATTAGTCGACTAGTCACAAGTGCTTAGTCGACTAATTGACACATTAGTCGACTAATCACTATGTTTAGTCGACTAGGCTTAGAATTTCTAAAGTATTAGCTACTGAACCATGTGTAGTTGACTATACTAGGTTGCTTAGTCGACTAAGCATACTTTTGAGCTAAAAACTTGAAATTCTTAAGTCTATTTCAACTTAGCATATCCAAAATAGTTACCTAAAATTTCCAAAAGCATGTTTGCAAGTTTTCTAAAGAAAATGAATGCTAATGCAATATGAGAAAACTTTTTGGCTTGAGTTATGCAAGATTAATCAATTGAGTTGCCTTACAAAATGGTTTCTAAACATCTTGGCTTCAAAGGTCTTCAAGGAATGCCTTCAAGATGT
>JAESVK010000574.1:494471-506921 GCA_017140935.1 Hamamelis virginiana | reverse complement strand
AAGTGGGTATAGGTTAATTTCAAAGCAGTAGTATATATTTATGGTGCATATGTGATAACAAGAAAACTCGTACAAAAATGTGGAGAGGGAACCCCCTTGTGCTTAGCTTGTGAAACTCCATCATTTTGCTTGTTAACATATGTTTCAAGAGGGTATTGAAAGAATCCCATGAAATAATGCGGAATAAAACTTTTCATGGAATCCGATTAGCCAAGATCACATGATTGATTATATATGCTATAAATAAAACCTTAAATAAATGTAAACCACTTACATTGAAAGCCTTAAGTGAGATTAAATGATTGTAGAGCAGCCCCAAAATGATGAAGGCCTCCAAGAATGATCCACACTAGATGAAAGCTTCAAGAGAATGAGAGAGGAGAGGAGAGTGGCGGCTAGGGTTTGTCAAAACCCTTTGATCTATATCACAATGCTATGGCCGGCCCTCCCTTGTGGTTATCTAATATATGGAGTGCTAGCTCCTATTAGATAGCCAACTCTATCAAGTTATCTTGTTTCAAATTTGAAACGATTTCAAATTTAAATTTCAATTAACTAACTTGAAATTCAAATAGATTAATATTTGCAATTTAAATTATCTTGCCATCTCATGTAATTTCAAATTTGAAATAATTTCAAATTTCAAATTTCAAATTTGAAATAATTTCAAATTTCAAATTTCAAATAACTTGAAATTCTAGTTAATTAATATTTGCATATTAATCTTTAAAATAATAACACTTATTATTTCTTATTTATAATTAACTCTTAATTATAATATTATTCTCTCTTCTCCTTTAAATGAAGCCTGCACCTATATGTGTGTGACCTCTTAGGTTCACAACAACCTAGTAGTAGGAATTATGATAATAAATTATCCTTCAAATAAAACTACTTTTATTTAAGGTTCAAATTAGAACTCTTCTAATTTCCCTTTGAGAAATAAATTTCTCTTTGGCCTCTACTAGTCCTGAGTGACATCTAGCAATATGTCAAGACACACCCTAGGTTGTGTGAAGGTTAATCGTAACACAGTGAACCCTTCAATTACAATTAAGATACAATTCAATCCTTCCATCAAACAATGCCTTAGTTAAATGATTGGTAGTCATTTTTGCTTTAGTTTATGTTTCTTTTATAGCATTTCAGTTAGCTTTTATCCGTTTATGCCTGTGCTTTGGTGCGTTTTACGCATTGGGTGCTTTTTCTGTGTTGCGCAGGTAATCCCGCGTTTCAGCCTCGCTTTAAAGCCTTTGTTGGTGTATTCTTGAAGGCCTTGAAGTGTGCATGAAGTCTTATGGTCATGAATGATGCACCCATTGAAGATTGAAGTGATTTCAGTGCCATTTCAGCACTTCTGCAGAGGTGGTACCGGTACCACCAACCCGTGGTAACGGTACCAGACCCCGAATTATGACTGGTTTTATTGTAATTCATGGTTTTTAGTGAGGGCTTTGATGTAACTTCATTACAAACATTTGGGGGAGTATTTATGGATCATTTTCTCAGCTGAAGAGGACCCAACTTGTTCTCTCTTGTTCTTAGTTTAGTTCTAGGATTTACTTTTAGGTTTAGCTTAGTTTTTCTCTTAATCTTATTGTAATCTTGCTATTTTAGGTTAGTTCTTGTTAGTTTCTTGTTATTCTTACTTTGTAATCCTAGTTTAGGTTGTTTATCTTCTCTTTAATCTCATATTTGTAAGGTAAATTGGTGTTGGTTCATTTAATAGGAAGCATCTACTTCTTTTCTAGCATTTATTACTTTTGTTTGGTGCATTCTATCTCTTTTATGGCTAGCTAATCAATCAAGGAGGGTTCTTTGGTGGATTTCTTCTCCAAAACCCTAGGTAAATGTGGTTTCTCATTTTTAAGTCTTCAATGATAATGGAATGTAGCTTTTACTACTCTCTCATCTCTTGAAACCTTATGGAGTCATATTGATGAACAAAATACGACCGGTAAGTTGTTGCATTTTGTTGGTGAGCACATATGCACTCCATATGTTTGTGAAAATGCCAATGAGAGTTCTAAGCTATGTTCCATCACTTGTTTGTCTCTCATGAACTTCTATTGTCAAATACTCCATTCACAACCATAGTTCACATGGATTTTTGAATGAGCAATGTATGAGAAACCATTAACCTAGGGTTAGGAAGGAATGAACCCATAGGATCCATCCTTTTCCTTTTACAAGATTCATACAACCTTCTTGCCATTAACTTGGCACAAATCATCATCTACAACAAACCAAAACCCATATTTTACACTTGCTTTTGCATTCATTGGGTAGCATGACCTAAGAATCACTAGAACCTATTCCACTCCCTGTGGATATGACCTAGGTACTCCCTAGTTTCATTGCTTGACGACCATAGGACTCCTAAGCTTGGGAATCTCATTCGCACACCTCATTTCACGTACAAGCATTAAATTACTTGGGTATTAGATAATATGTCAAAACCCTAATTTAACATTTTGTATGTGATTCTCAAAATATCAATTCAATCTTGGGATATTCAAGAAACAGATTTCTTATTCCCAACTGCTTTGGCCAAAGACTTCTATGAAATATATCTTTGAGAATAATACATGGCATTCTCTCTTTACTGAGAGTGACAGATTCCTTGTTGTACACTCATATGTCCCCATGATAGGTCTACTAGGGCCAATGAGTACTTATACAAATTCCATGGTTAGGATATGTATGTTATACTATCAAACCCTAATATCCATAACACAGGACATCTATAGTGCCTCAGGTCTAAGGATCATTTGCATCATTGTAATCCTGAGTTGTTGTTTGACATGTAAGTAAAACTCTATTCAACAAATTCAATCAATGATCACATTCAGTGTACTTGTTCTCAAACAAGCACCCACAGGTTTGTCTTAGTGTCATTACACAAATGACTTGAGACTGGTCATTCTCCATATTGAGCAGACATAACCTGTGCTAGTCTATCCGGATTATTAATGCCCAATAAATAATCCTACTAGGAATATCTAAGAAAGAAGTCTTTAACAATATAAGTCTCCTTATCTCAACTCTTGAGTTCTTATATTGACTTTCTTTCTAAGGACTTATCATGAACATAATAACAGTATAATACATGATAATCAAAAACTCATTTTATTAATCAATAATAATAATACATGAATCAAGTTTATATCCTAAATTATACCAGTGAGATTGGCTATTAGGGCATAATACTAACAGGTATAAGTTAATTTACGAGTAGTAGTGTATATTTTTCGCACAAATGTGATAACTGGAAAACTTGTACGAAAATTTGGAGAGGGAACCTCATTATGCTTAGCTTGTGAAACTCCATCTTTTTACTTGTTGGCATATGTTTGAAGTGGGTGTAGGTTAATTTCATAGCAATAGAGGCAGTTTTGATAAAGAAATATGAAGACACCAAAGACTCCTCCCTTTAGGCCATCTCTAATGGTGGATTCAAAAGGGGATATAAATACATCTTTTGCATCCAGATGCCAAAAATGGCGCACCAATGGTGGATTCAAAACTAGATACAAAATGCATTGGATTCAAAACTAGATCCAAAATTTGGATCTAGTTTTGGGTGGATCCATTTTTCTCCAAAACACATAAAAGTGCATGGAAACTTGTGCTTGGTCTAAGGGAAAAGAGAAATAGAGAGATGAGCCAAAAAAATGAATAGTGCATTCTTGGAGCTCTTGGATCCAAATGGTTATGCATTTAATTGTAGCTGATCCAAAAAGTATATTTGGATCCAAGAAAATGGATTCAACCATTTGGAATTGCTCTTATAATAATATAGAAGATAGATATCCATATCTACACTACATATAAAAGTATGAATATAAGAAAGCTTTTGATTTGATAGAATAAAATAAATAAGAAAGCTTTTGGTTGATCACAATATTTTTGTGTAATTGTTAAAATACAAACACAAATATATAGGCATAGCTCATAAAATTATGCCAATCGAAATTGCAATTTTCCTAACTATATTAAAATTATTTGTCAATAGTAATTCATTTTTAATCCTAATCTATTTTTTTTAAGGGATTATATATGCATAAGTCTTGAACATAAGCATTTTGTACCATTAGGTTCAGATTCTTCTTAACGTAACAAATAAATAAATAAAGAATTTTGAAAATGTCGTGGACCTTATAGTATAAAATTGAATCTCATTGCATAAAACTCTCAACCCAGGGACTTTTGAATAACTTTTTCCATTTCCAAAAGCAAGCATGGTTTCATAAAATTTTATCAATTTTAATAACATTTTAAAATTAAATTAAATTTATCTTTCTTAAAATAGCAAAACTATCATAATTTTTTTTAAACTAAATTTCATTTTATAAATACTAATGCATTACTATATAGAACTCAATTTAGTAAGTGATTATATATCTTATAATTCATATTTTCTTTCTTATTTTGAAGAAAAAATAAAATAATTTTACTAACATTTTTAGTAAAAATTTAGCCTTAATTTTTAATATTATATTTTTTTTTAATAACTGAATTATCGTATTAATCTAGAGTATAATTATATATATCCATAGATAATCTTTGTGGAAAATCTACTTGAATATAATTATATTCAAAATGAATATTAAATTTGAAAATTAATGTTGAGTCTAAAATAGGATCATAAGGACTAATACATATTACTACAGAAATCTCATAATAATATTCTTCAAGATCTTCTGAATATGCAAGTCTATAATAAAAATTAAATATGGGAAAACCTTTGAGAGAAATAAAGACAAAGAACGATAGGATCAAAACACCAAAAGCAAAAAAATTATAGCAATTTAAGAAAATAAACTCATCTATTTGTCTCCGTTACTTAGGATTCTCCCCACTAATTCTTCTCTCCTAAGTCTCTGAAAAACAAAGAACTATATCCAATAAACCACCTAAATCTTAGAGTCCAAATTATCTAAAATCTGTCAAAGTTTGATAAATAAGAAAGACAATAATGTAAAATAATGTACTGTTGTTAAAAGAGTCTTGTTTGGTAAGTGATTGCCTTTTTTTTTTGTCAAAAAGCAATTGCCTATTAATAGAGCCTTATTTGTTGTAAGTAACTGTCTCATGTAGAATGTAAGTTTGAAATTTTGTTCCTTTAAAAAGGGAGTAGATGATGTTAAATATACATTTATGTCCTCTAGTGTAAAATTGTGTGGAATTTTTTTGGGGGTAGTTTTTGGAAAGAAAAATGGCTAGACAAAGTCCTACTTGGCTTGATAACAATATAAAAATGTGTAAAGAAAAAAACATTTAAATTAAGAAAAGGTAATTATTAAAAGATTAGAGGGAAAAACGAAAAAGGTAATTATTAAAGTAGTAGATAATATAGAAATTTCATATATATATATATATATATATATATATTCTTTTATTTTTGAAAATATATCATTTTAAATTGTAGTAAATATTATATAATTTATTGAGGGTAGTTATGGAAAGTAAATGTGAGGATACAAAACTTTGGTATTGACTTTATATAGTATAGATAACAGTAGGGTTTTGATAGTTTTTTTTTGTTAGAAGTATGCCCTAAAACCAATCGTTAGGTTGTATCTAGGGAACTTATATTTCATTATAATCATGTATGAAACTTTATTTATCTAAGAAATAGCTTTTACTATCATGCAAACTTGTGTTTAATTACTGTTCATGATAAAGTCCTTGGATAGTATGATAGAGAGTGTATCTCAAGTGTTGAGATAGAGACTTACAACTCTTAAGTACATCTATCCTAAACTAGTTCCTGATCATAGGTTTATATATTTGGACGATTATAAACCGTTAAGATTAGCACATGTTATACTAGCTCCTTTGAGAGGTGAGTCTCATACCATCTGTGTAGTGACATTATAGTAAACCTGTGGGTGCTTGTTAAGAACAAGTACACTGAACGTGACCAATATGAGTACAGCTTATGGAATTCTATTTGCATGTCAAAAGCTGCTCATGTGTATAGTCACATTTGTAATTCTTAGACCTGAGACACCACAAGTTGTCTTATGCATAAGTTGCTACAGTTTGATAGTATCTCGTACACCCTTAACCACCAGGATGTAATCGGTACTTATTGGCTATAGTGAATTATATATGCAGACAGGTGGGTGTGCAATAAGGAATTACTACCCTTAATATAAAAGGGTGAATGTCATAGTTACTTCACAAATACTATCTCAATAAAGTCTTTGGCCAAAGCAGATGATAACCAAGAAAAGAGTTTTCAAAGGTTAATAACCTAATTGAGGTTATTTTTGGGTGAAAAGGGTAACATAGGATTAAGTTAGGGTTTGACATGTATCTATACCAAACTAACTTAATCATGATATTATTTAGTGAAGGATTACCTATATAATAATTGATTCTATTATATTCGTATATTCACCCACACCTAGGGTACGTCATGATATGTTGCTAGATGTCACTCATAACTAGTGTAGGCCTAATGATAAATGTTATCATTGAAGGCAAAATTGGAATTGTTCCAATTGAACCATAAATAGAAAGTTTCTATTTTGGGAGACATGTGATGTCCCTAAACCACTACTAGGTTGGATGAACCCAAAGGGTCACACACATAAGGGTATAAGTGAGTCACTTAAATTAGGGGAGAGAAATATTCTTATTTATTATTGTTTAGGTCCTTATTATTAAAAGTTAATAAGAAAGGGACCAAATAATAAATACATAGAATATTTACTATAAATACATGATGATAGGTCAAGCTAGCACTAAGCAACCTATCATCATAAAAGAGGAAGAGGAAAATACCCTAGAGAGGCCGTGAGCTACCTAGCCACTCTATTTCTCTAGCCGCCACTCTCTTTCTCCATGCTTGCCTCTTTTCAAAAGTTGTGAAGGTGCAAAGATTTGGGTGATCTTGTGCTCGTGTGGATACCATTGGAGGCTACCATACACTTTGGAGCTCAAGGATTTTGGGGATAGCTTCGCAAAGGAACATCAAGTAAGTATTTTGATGCTTACTTTATATATTGTTTGATTCGTTTTATCGTTTGAGTTGATTCTTGGATGAACACCATGAAAAAAATTTAAAACTCTATCTTTCGCTGCGTTTCCATGTGGTTTTCTTTCATTTTTTTCTTTTATGTTGCTAGCGTTGCAAGGCCCGAATTGATTTCTTCTTTGTTTTGTTGAGTTGAAAGTTCCATTTTTTATACAAAAAAAAAAAAGAAAAAGAAATTGGTCAGAGGTTTCAAATTAGCCAACTTTGTTGCATGAATTCATCTTGACTTTTCTTTCCTATCAAAAGTTTTTTCCTCATTTGTTTGATAAAATTTCCGTTCAACTAAAATATTTTTCAAATCTTTCAGGATTTCTATTTCTCTTCATTTATTTCATTCTAAAAATATTTTTCACTCATTATCTTATTTTTCTCACTACACTGATCATTAATGTAAGTGTAATGAAAATCAAAATAGTGAATTTCATTAGGGGAATTGGCCAAAGGTCTTATTTTAAAAGATTTTCATGCCAAAACTCCTTTTGGGAGGCATGAATCGGACAAAAATACCCCTCCTTCCCCAAAAAACCTTCAACCTTACCTCTAACTCCAATCGAGGTTTACTACGTTGGACCTCGAATTTCGTTACGCCGAAACTGGATTCCACTATGTTAGACCCTATATTTTACTACGTCGGGAAAAAAAAAAGTGCACTGCTAACAAAGGAGAGAAATAGAAAGATAGTAGGAGAGTGAAGAAAGAGGAGAAAGATAGGGGCCGAAAGAAAAAGAGAGAGGGGAATATGGTCAGAGTTTGGACCTGATCTCCAGCGATCGGAGCATAAAGATGTGTTGTAGGGAGGGAGTTTCTTGGAGCATGGCGTCAATTAAGTCGTGCCAGCTTCTTGAACATGATCTTTTGTATACCTCGTCATCGGGATACGCTATCTCTCCGATTATGATTTGATGATCAGATTCAATGGGCTAAGAGGCTTGAATCTCAATTCTTCGATGTCAAATTCGACGATGGTTCCCATCGACGCACTAAAATCCATCCGACCACCGGAAACAACCCCTTCACGATTGTCGACCTCCAACCTTCATTCATGTTCCCTTAGCTTTGTCGGCAACCCTAACCTTGGCCAAATCGTACCACCCATCACATCGAACCCTTAACAAAGCCGTTGGACATGATCTATATCAGAGAAAAAATGTTTCTCGGCATTGAAGAAGATGATAAAGTTGGGGTGTTTGTCGTTGTTCTTTAAGGATAGAAGTCTCTGAGTCTCTGTGAGCAGATGGTTGGCTAACTAGAGGTGCCGGCAGGAGCGGATTGAGGTTGATTGCGATGCTATTATGCTATTTTTACTTAGCTTTCTAGTCCATTTTAGCTTTTCATATTTGTTTATATAATATAATTAAGTAAAATTTTGTTTAATGTCGTGCTTTGGAATTGATCTCCATGATAAGAAATGCTTGAGTGCATAGAGGATTGCAATTGAAGAGTTAAAATGCAAAAATCAGCAAAATTGCAAAGTGCCCTACCGATAGCCCTCATACTACCCTATTGGTAGGGTCATCATGCAATCAACTCCTTTAGAACTTGCGCAATAGCACTACCATTAGGGTGTCCTATACCTTATCGATAGGCCTAGTTCAGGATTCCAAAAATTCACTTGTAATTGCATCAAATGTATAGGGGCATTTACAATATGTTTAAGTCAAATTTGTACCACCTATTTGAGGCCATTTTGTACTTGATTTTCTCTCTCTACCTCTCTCTGCCATAATTTTTTCTCTAGTTTTAGGTTAGATTTAGTTTCTCTCTCTACGAATTACTTAATTCTACCGTAGTTTTAGCTTTAGTTTATGTTTCTTTTACTTTATTTAGTTGTAATATCTTAGTTTAGCATTTAATACTCTTCTAATTTGTTGAACATTTATCATTATTGCTTTTTAATACTAGTTGTCATTTGAAATTCATCTTCTCCGCATAGTTTTACTTTCTCTCTCCAATTACTTGCAATTACTTGTTTTGATGGCTAGCTAAACACCCAAGGTTGGGTTCTATGGTGAATTTTCATTATAAACCAAAGGTTATGGATCTTGTATCACCATAGTGTTAATGTATGTAGAATGATGTTTAATTCTCTCAATTATAGACTTCTCTTGGTTTTGTATTTCTTGATCATTTGTAGACAAGCAATGCTTGGCACAAATGATGCTTGAATTTCATACACTCCAAGTATTTGTAAAAATGCTCAAGAGAGAATTTGACATTATTCTATTTTAATTTGTTATTTAAATTGTGCTTTTAATGTTTATAATATAATGGTAATATTCTCTCAATTATAGAACCCATTTGATTTTGCATTTCTTGATTATTTGTAGATAAGATATGCTTGACACAAATGGTACTTGAATCTCACGCACTCCAAGTGTTTGTAAAAATGAACAAGAGAGAAATTAGCATTATTCTATTCTATTTTGTCATGTAATTGAGCTTTTGTTGAAATATCCTTTGATCAAAACCATTCTTTAATGGATTCTTGATTGAGAACAAGTTTGAGAGATCCTAAACTTCAGGTTTGAATGGAATGAACCCAATAACCCAACCTACCTTAATTCTATAGTTTACAAATCTTAATTTGTGTTTTCTTTAGTTTTAAACAACCAATCACACTCTCAAAATGAATTTTACTTTAATTGCATAAAATTCTTTGGTTTACAACCCCTAAGGTTCATGCAGAATTGCATTCCTAGTCCCTGAGGAAATGATCATGTACCATGCTTGCAACTACATAATCCTATGTTTGGAATAAAGAACTGCATCGAAATATGGTAAGTAGAAGTCACCGGTTGGAGGACGTCGGTAAAAGCTGTAATCTACAATAGAAGTCGTCGGCAGGGACATCTTGTTGCTGCTTTCCTTTTTTTTCTCTTCATCTCTTTTTCTCTCTGGAAGAAGACAATAAAGAAATTCCGTCCAAGCGTAATTCTATCCGTAAAAAAAGTAGATTTGGAAAAAACAGGACCTTAACCAACAAAATGTTTTTAATTAATTCTTTTCAAAGAAAAAAAAATTAGGGAGGACTTTATGCAATAAACAACTATAAAATAGTACTTTTGGCCAAAAATCCTATTTCATTATTAATACATAGAAATACAATGAAAATTATAAGAAGTGCATTAGAAATGTACTGAAATCATAAGGCGCGTAAGAAATGCAGTGGAAATCATCATGAGGAGATTGAGGAGAGAGAAAGAAAGAGAAGAGAAGAGAGAAAAAAAAAAGAGAGACAAAGAAGAGATAAATTCGTGGGAGATATTTTCGTAATGAAATAAATAAGAAAAAAAATTATTTAATGATGTGATCAGTTTTTTAGAAAGGCAAATTTATCATTTGAAAAATATATTTTAAAAGATTGAAATTTTATGCATGAAAAAAAAATCTTTAAATAGGACTTATGATAACAAAAAAAAATTTCTATGAGAATTCTATTCAGCAAAATTGACTAATTTGAAACCTTGGGTGAATTTTCAAAAATAAAAACTTATTTGATTTTTTTGGGTAAAAAATTTATCAATTTGTTATGCGTTTGAAGCACGCGCCTAGGGTGAGACTGGAATGAATTCTGACACGTCTGAATAGTGGAAAGGGTTAACAAACTCTGAAAGAAGTGAACCATGGTTAAAATATGTAAATTTGGGGGTGGGTTTGGGTTTGACCAGCGCCGGTCTGCTTGTTGCGGCAGTCACTGTGCCTCCTTCAGAGGTGCGTGTTGTTTGGAAACTATTTGTGGGTGTATTGGGTGTGGACTCACCTCTCCTCCTCCTCCTCCTCCTCGTCCTGCTGTTACCCTCTCCTCTCTCTCTCTCTGTCTCTCTGTCTGTTTATGCGCTTACTGATCCCTCCCATCACCATCACCATCACCATCACCATCACCATCGTCTCTCTCTCTTGTTAGAAAGAAACACTGACCAGAATCTCTCTTATCTTCTCATAGATCCAATTCACCCCGCTCTCTCTCTCTAGCTGGTAAGCCTATCTCTGTCTCTTGATATCTTCGTCATATAAGTATATCTGTGTTTCTTTGCTATAGTGATTGATCTCAAGTTTTGAATTTTTTTTTTTCACTTGCCTTTGATTATGGTTTGTGGGGTTTCTTTCTTTTAGTCTCTCTAATTTCCATTTTATTTAATTTTTAATTTTTAATTTTAAATTTATGATGATGTTCTTTCAATGCTTTTTGGAGTGGGTTTAGTTATTATTACTTTTTTTTTTTGAATTTGATTTTTTTTATGTTTGGTTTGTAATTTTTTTTTTTTTCAAATTAATGGGGTTTGCTGTTTTCTTGATTTACAGTTTGGTATTAGTGGACTGGAGTTTGAGTGATGAGCAGAATTGGTACTGTGGCAATTTTGATGAAACATGGGGTTGAATTTCTGAGGTCAGACGGGTATGATTGAAATAATAACTTTGTGTTAGAGATCAGTCTCGTGGTTAACTAATTGAAGAATGTTTATTTTGATTTGCCACAAATCACTTAAGCTGAATTTTTGGATAAAAGGGTTGTTTTAGTTTTCGTAAATAGTCGTATTATTGGCTTTTGTATGGAAATCTTGAATAAGAAGTGAACTATAATCTGCACGATGGGCGGGCTTTGCTCGAGGAGTTCCACTGTAGATAATGCTCCCAGCGGAAGCTTTCCACATGCTAATGGTCATTTGAATTATGGGTCTGGAATGGTTTATCAGTCTCGTGGAATTCATGCGAAAACAAACAGTAATTCAACTCCGTCCCCAGTTGGGGAAAGCATGGATAAGCAATTACGAGAACCCTTTTCGTTTCCAGAGGTGAATTCAGTTCCGTATGGGGTGAACCCTGATGATATCGATGATGGGATTCCTCGCTTGTCAAGGGCATTATCGCACAAATCTAGATCAACAAAGTCTAAGCAGGTTGCTGTTGCAAAGGTAAGTTCATCCTTTATTAAGTGCTTTATCCATTCCTCTGTCTGTTTTTTGTTTTTGATTTGTATTAGAATACATAATGTATTATTTCATTGGACAATGTATGTTATGGAGATGTCACTAGATGCACATATTTGGTAGTTATGCTTGTTTCCAATTGCATTTGAATGTAGTTGGAGTAGAACCCTGACAAAACATTTAGTAGTCACAACTCACAGCTAATGGTAGAAAATGGCAATGATGTACAGGAATAAGAAATGCAATGGTTTAAATTTCAAAGTTTATTTAAGAAACAATGGAATGATTGTGGGATGTCAAAAAATTACCTAGCAAAATTCATTAAGGGGGCGTTTGGTTGCCCATAATGTAATGTAATTTAATTGACTGTAAAGTAGATTACAGTGTAATTTGATTACATTGGTAATTTAAATTACATTCCAAATTACATCCCACTTGTTTGGATGAGTAGGGAATGTGAAGTCAGATTATATT
>JAESVK010000574.1:468718-484007 GCA_017140935.1 Hamamelis virginiana | reverse complement strand
CCCCCCCCCCCCCCTTGACAAGTTTATTACGATTAATTATTTCATCTCTAATGGTAGGTTCATCCCCAAACAGGTGTTGCATGTGAAAGAACAGTGGTGAGTCGGTAAATCATCTTCTTCTTCATTGTTCTTTTGCTAGGGAGATTTGGGGTTATCTTTTTAAGGCTTAAGGGATTTCTTGGGTGATGCCAAAAACATTTAAGGAAATGCTTCAAGGTTTGAGGTACAAGGCTACAAGGAAGAATCTTAAGTCTAATTGGAAAACACCCTTGTGTCTTTTTTGGTGTTTGTGGAAGGAGAGAAACAATAGGGTTTTTTAAGGCAATGAATTGAGTTGTATTCTTTTCAAAGGGAGGTCTTTTAGTACTCTCTTTTTGTGGGTTGCTAAGTTGCTTAGAATTGGATAGGAAGAAACCCTTCTTTTGTGGATTTTTTGAATTGCTGGACATTGTGAAATTTTCTTTTTGTGTACATCAAGGCCTTTATCCTTTTTTGTAATTAGTATACTTACCTTCCATTAAAAAAATTATCAAAAAAGAAGGAATAGCTCTTGATAAGCTGGAATAGTGGTGCAGATTTTATGTTGTTGACTTCATTTTTTTAGGTAAATGGCATGATGATGATGATGACATGATGTATTAATTGCAAGCTTAATACTTCATAGATGATATTTTTGAGAACTTTAATAAAGGAAGGACTGATATCTTCTTTGGTTGCAGGAGTTATATCATGAGCTGCATGCCTTGGACAGATTTGAACAAGATTATAGGCGTAAGCTTCAGGAAGAGGATAACTCAAATGCTGCTCAAAGAGGTAACTTGTTCTTTCATTTCCATTTATAAATGTGATTTTAAAAAGCTTAAGTTAATTTTTTGTTTAAAGCATTTTTTTCTTTAAATCAAATGTTTCCTTAGAATATGGGCAAGCTGTGATTCACTAAAACTACTGATAATGAATCCATCATTTTTTGTTGTGTGAACCAAATTTATTTAGCATTGCCTGTCTGTAACTAACTTTAATACTTTGAAATTTTGAGAGGAGCATGTGATATGCAGAGGTAAGATTGCTGAGCAAGTCCTGAAGCTTATTGTTTCCTAGTCACCAATGCTGGCGGAAGATAAATTTTCAAATAATAGAGGACAGATACATGGAAAGAAACTGATGCTTAGTTATTTTGATTGACTTGTGTTTCTGGAGTGTTGTTTCTTAGCAATGTTATTAAGTTCACTGTTTCCAAGCCATCAAAGATTATTCTCAATAATTTGGCATAATGGAAACTCTCTAAGAGCTGTTACTTGTTATATCTTGATCAACTTGCATCTCTTAGATTTTAATTTTTTTCTCTTATCAGTCTGCTAACTTTAAATTAGGTAGAGGTGGGCACATTATCCTGCACAAGCATTGGGTTGGCTTGCGGTAAGGGCAGTTGAGGGCCAGGCAGCTTAGCCTGGCCTTTGGGTGGGTTTGGTAGGCCCAAGGATTGGGATGGGCCTGCATTTTAGGTCATTCTCATTCTTGGGTTGGGCCCTGACCCTAAATCTCAAACCCAATTAGATTCAGCTTAGTGATGATTAATTATATATGTGAGGATAAATTTTTCTAAATAAGTTTTTTAACCAATTTTACTGAATAAGTTTTATTTGTAAGTATTGCTTGATTATTATTATTATTTGTATTTTTATATCTTTATCAAGACA
Source organism: Hamamelis virginiana (assembly GCA_017140935.1). Taxonomy (NCBI): domain Eukaryota; kingdom Viridiplantae; phylum Streptophyta; class Magnoliopsida; order Saxifragales; family Hamamelidaceae; genus Hamamelis; species Hamamelis virginiana. Next base: position 482,310 of record JAESVK010000574.1, on the reverse strand, counting down.
GGCTAGGTTTGGCTTGAATGTCCAAGATTTTTTTATTTTCCTGCAGGGCCGTGATTCTTCTTAAGCTTAACTTGTCCAAGCATGATGGTACTTCATTAGTTCTGATTTTATGACCATTAATACTTAATAGTGTTGACATCCCACATCACCCAAATATAGGGCTTGACATATCTTCATATTCTTGTTTGGGCCCTCTACTTTTTAGGTTGGAAATTTAATATGGTATCACAACAAGTCATTCTTGTTTCCATTCCAACTTGTGTGTCATTCTTTGGTCCACACCTCCTCGTGTCTAGGCTTGTTATTGGGTTCATTCTGGCCTGTCTATCTTGTTTTGGCGTGCACGTGAGGGGGAGTGTTGAAATCCCACATCGCCCAAATATAGGGCTTGTCTTCATATGCCTGTTTGGGCCCTCCACTAACAAGCTTATGTTTTTAGGTTGGAAACTTAACAAATATGAATATATATTTTTGACGTTGAAATATGTATAATAGTATATTATTTTTGTTTAATAGTATTAATTTCCTTTATTTATTTATTTAAAGGGAAGTAGTATTAATTTCATTGAATATGTTATTTGGTTATCTTTATAATCCTGGGCTTGCTCTCAACATTTTGTTGTTGTGTCTGGGCCAAAGCCAGCATTGTGCCATTAATTGCACTGCTTGTTCTGGTTTGAGCCATACTTATGGTCACTTCTAGTTGTGGGTGCACAGTCCTGACTAGTTATACATTTCAAAAATTTAAGAGTTATGTTTGTTTTAATTTACTTATTTATTATTATTATTTTTTTTGGGGGGGAGGGGGGGGTTTCGGTTAGGAATATCATTTTTTGTTAGTAACCTTGTCTAACTGCATGTATATTTTTTTTATTTTTTTTGCATGTAGGAGACAGCCTTGCAATCTTAAGGGCAGAGTTAAAGAGTCAAAGAAAGCATGTTACAAGTTTGAAGAAGAAATCACTCTGGTCCAAGATTTTGGAAGAGGTAGCAAGTCAGTATTGCTTTATGTAGCTCTTCCTAGGTGCATGAGTGGAGAGGATGAGTTTAACTATAATTTAGTGGTTTTTAAGTACTAAATTAACCTTTTTGGTTTTTTGGTCTTATGATTTGGTCCCCAAGTAAATAGTTGTAAACTGATTATGCTTATTTCAGGTTTGTTAAGTGACATCCACTTATAGAATCTGGATTATTATTCTTTTATCACTAATCTTTAAAATTGTTTTTCAGAATATGAATCCAATATTTTGCTTTTATAGGTGATGGAGAAGCTTGTAGACATTGTCCATTTCTTACATTTGGAGATCCATGATGCTTTTGGTAGTGCTGGTATGCATTCAAAACATTGAATTGCATTTCTGTTTATGGTCATCTGAAGGCCTGTTTTACTCCTACTTGTCTCTTACTAGTGGGAGGGAAGATGGGAGGAGAAAGAGATTTTGGGCACTTCTAGTTCTCATTTTATGATTTTTATCCATGCACCTGCTTTGAATTTGCACCTAATTGGAATCAAGGAACATAAAAATCAATTGTACCTTGTTAATCAAGTTTTTTGTCCTATTTATCTTGCTTCAAACTTGGAGCTCCTTGCATGTGCTGATTTGTGAGCCCTATGAAGGAGCTCTGGCTTCCGCTTCATTGGATCCAGACCAAATTGGTTGGATAATACTTTTTTGCTTTTCCTCTCCTAGTGATTGGCATTTCCTGCTAGATTCTATGTAGGGGTTTTTGTCCAAGCTGCTCTTTGTGTTCATTGATTTAATGGGGTTTTTGTTATGTTGTTTCCTGTGACCTTGCAGATGGTGATAGACCAATAAAAGGTTCTCTGAATAACCATAAAAAATTGGGGTCTGCTGGTCTTGCATTGCATTATGCAAATATCATTACCCAAATCGATACCCTCGTGAGTTTTGATTCCAGTCAGTGCTGAATTTTCTTTACATTTCCTATTGATATTATTAATCTATTGTTATCATTATTTTTCATTTCCCATTTGTTGGTAATTATGAGAATTTTAGGTTGTTTATTGATTTTAAATTATTGCAGTATGCCCCCATTGCTCTTCATTTGTGGACAAAAATTTTGTTATTAAGCTGTTTATCTTACTCACATTAATTGTTTTAAAATGTTAAAGTACATCAAGTTGTAAAACGAAGAACGTAGTGCATGCTTTGCTCCTTTTATGCCAATTTTAATCAAATCTTTCAGTATCAATACATAAAAGTCCTTCAGAATTATTATTATTATTATTTTGAAAAGCAACAACTTATATTAGTAATAAAAAGAGGACAATGTGTCCTTCCTTACAAATCAAAGACCAAAAAGAAAGATGAGAAGAAAAATACAAGTTCAAGGTGCACACATGGATTCCCAATCCCCCTTAAAACAAACAAAGGAACCCCTTTGTCTTTCTTAGTAACTTGAGTCCAAAGAGAAGCAAAAAAAAAAAAAAAAAACAAACTCTATCCCATAAACCTCCGAACAACTCAAGTCTATTATAACAAATTATAGCTCAAATCTATTATAAAAAATTATAGCGTTTCTCTCCAACCAAATAACCTAGAAAATGGCTAGAACTGCACATGTCCATAAAATAATGGCTCTTTTGGTGAAACTGAGAACCCTAAAATCAATCTCAAGCATTGTAGAAGAAGAAGCTGGTGCCACATAATGCATATCCCCGATCTGAAAAAAGGATTGCCATAAGGCCCTAGCCACAGGGCAATGTAAGAACAAATGATCAATACTCTCGTTGTCCCTTCTGCACATCACATACCATTGAGGCGAGATGGACAACCCAGGTCTTCTCCTTTGAAGCAAGTCATTAGTATTAACTTTTTGAAGAGCCATAGGCCAAGCAAACACTTGAACTTTTAAAAGCACTTTAGCTTTCCAAATCAGTTTATATGGCCCAAAGTAAATCTATGAAGAATCATCACATAGCCTCGAAAAAATTCTTACAAGAGAAAGAACCAGAAGAGTGTAGAACCCATCCTCTCCCATCTTGGACCAAAGGACGCAAGACCACACCCTCAAGAATGGATAGCAAAGAAGAAAGCTCCTTAACCTCTCTATCATTGAGATTTCGAAAGAAAAGAAAATTCCAAGATAACAGATTAGACAAAGAAACCTCAAAACTATTAATTAGGGCATTATGAACATAAGGTAAAGAATACAACATTGGAAATAAAGAAGCAAAAGAAGAATCCCTCTTCCAAACATTTTCCCAAAACCTAATTCTCTTTTCATTCCCAACAATAAAAGAGATTGTTGGAAGATCAAAGATGAAACTTGGGCAATGCCTTTCCAAGGATAGTAAGCGGTAATCGAGCTACCCAGCTTAGCATCCCAACCATTTTCTTGTAATTTGTATTTGCTCTTGATTATTTTGTGGCATAAAGAATTATGCTCTAGTGGAAACCTCCACAACCATTTCCCAATAAGTGTGATATTTCTCTTAACAATGTTGGCCCAAAACAAGCTCACCTTTTGATTTAGGTCAAGAGACAATATCCTAGCTAACTAAATGGAATTGCTTCCCTTCTCCCTTTCTTCCCACAAAAGTCTCTCATAAGCTTTTCAATCTTCTTTGCCACTTTAGAAGGTATTCTAAAAAGAGACATATAATAAATGGGAATACTTGACAAAACTGATTGCACTAAAGTCAACCTATCACTTCTAGACAAGAAGTAGTTTTTCCATCCGTCCAATCTCTTCCCTATCTTCTTCACAGGACCTCTAATGGAATCAGCTCTAGATTTCCTACCAAAGGTAGCCCTAAATATTTCAAAGGCAAACTGTCCTCACCACGTCCTATCATTTCAGCCTCTACACACCCTCTAAATCCGGTATGTTAATGTCGACCATAACACTCTTTCCCAAATTTACCTTTAAACCTGAAAACAATTGAGAAGTCTGTAGAATTAAGCGCAACTTAAGAACCTTCTCCTCAAAGGTCAAAAAAAATAGTGTCATCAGAGAATTGAAGGTGAGAAATTGAAATACTATTTCTCCTAATTACAAACCCCTCAACCAACCCAGTATCCCTAGCTTTATGCCTTTATCTACCAATCTGCCCAACACATTAGCCATCAATATAAATAAAGAGGGAGACAATAGGAAACCCTGACTCAAACCCTTAGACGCTTGAAAACCTCCCCTAGCTTCCCATTCACTATAACAGAAAAATTCTTTGGATTCAAATGTTGTAGATGAAAATTATGCACTGGACTTGTGGTGCCCAGGTGCTGTAATTGAGATCTGAACTTGTGCTTTTATTCATTTCTATTTTTTTTTTTCTTGTTTTGTTTTGCTGTTGCCGAGTAAACAATTGAATTGAATCAGGTATCTCGATCAAGTTCTGTGCCCCCAAATACAAGGGATGCTTTATACCAAGGACTGCCTCCTAGTATAAAGTCAGCTTTACGTTCCAAATTACAGTCGTTTCAGGTTAAGGAGGAGGTATTATTCTATTGAGTGGCTCCACTGGATTATTGTGCTTGCAAAAACAAAAAGTTATTGACATCCTTCTTTTTTTGGTTGATAACCCTTCATTGGATGTACAAACACTCCTTAAAATTGAACTTTGACTACTTCACCCAGCTAATTTACTCGCACAATCATTGTCTTGGATGGTGCTTTGCAGCTTACTGTCCCACAGATCAAAGCTGAGATGGAAAAAACTTTGCAGTGGCTTGTTCCGATTGCTGCTAACACAACCAAGTAAAACTGCTTAGATCTTACAAACAGCTATTTTAGGTTGGGCTGTAGTCACATCTGGTATCCCATTTTATAGTTCGCTCGGTTCCCTTTCTGTGGAGAGCATCCTCATCATTCCAGGAATGAGCATGCTTGTCTTTCCCTTTTGTTTTTTGGTTGAAATTACTGACAAACCCTTCAACTGGGTTGTGGCTGTTATGGGATCCAAGTGAATTGTAAAATGGGTATCTGAGGCTATTCTTGCCCATTACAAATTTTTGTGAAATTTTATAGTTCACAGTTATTGGTTTTGGTTTTGGTTTTGTTTGTTTATTCAATTACTAATTTGTGTGTGTTCACACAATTTTGTCCAAGCCAGAGCTCATCATGGCTTTGGTTGGGTTGGAGAATGGGCAAATACAGGGTGAGTGCGAAACAATGGTAGTTTATTCTTATTTTTATATCTTTGTCCCCTTCATTGTTCACTGAGATTTTCTGGTTAATGGCTACAGGTCTGAGGTGAATCGAAAACCTGCTGGCCAGACTGACTTAATCCGAATTGAGACACTCCACCATGCGGATAAGGAGAAGACTGAAGTTTATATTCTTGAGTTGGTTGTGTGGCTTCACCATCTTGTGAGCCAGTCTAGGGTTGGCACCAATGGCGGAATCAGGTCCCCCGTTAAATCCCCCATTCGCTCCCCTAATCAGAAGGCAATTCAGTTGTCTACACACAAGCCCAATTCTCCATCTCCCATGCTGACGGTCGAAGACCATGAGATGCTTCGGGATGTGAACAAGAGGAAATTGACACCCGGAATAAGTAAGAGTCAGGAGTTCGACACTGCTAAAACCAGGTTAAGCAAGCACCATAGGTTGAGTAAGAGTAGTAGCCACTCGCCAACAAGAGAAATTAAGAAGGATCCATTCCCCATTCGTAGGCCATCTTCCGTTCCTGTCATTGACTTTGATATCGACCGGATCAAAGCCTTGGATGTTATTGATCGGGTGGACACAATTCGAAGTATATAACTATAGAAGACGCCCGGAGCAAGAATTATGCGCAAAAAGGAGGGGAAAAAAAAAAAGAGGGGAGGGGGGGGGTTGGGTTTGTTTGTCCTTGTGTATGTTTAGGGTTCATCTGCTGCATTTTTCCATGTCGAAGTTGGGTGCTCTCCCTGTTTGTGGCTGGGGGGAGATGTTATGTGAGATACTACGCAGATGATGAGTGGTATGAATAGATGCCTTTTTGTATGTGAAAATTTAAGGTCATAATGTTATTGTTCAAGGGATTTTTGATTGTTTTTAGAGATGGAATGGATGTTGGGAGAGAGTTTCCGTCAGTTCGATGCATGTACAGAAATACTTTATCAATCATTTCCTAATAATTAAAAGTTCATGCTTCATTTTCTTCTCTCTCTCTCTCTATATATATATATATATATATATATAGAAGTGATTTTGTTACGACGTTCTTACGCTCGTTATCGTAAGGACGTCCCTTCTGAAAGCCACAGGAATGATATTTTGAAAAATCGACTTTTGGATTAGATAATCTTCTTATGAATGTCATGTCTGCTAAAAATCACAGTGATCCGATAATCAGTTTTCAAAATACTGTTTGTGAAACGCTTTGATAGTATTTACCATTTGATGCTGTCAAAGTTGTTTAAATGTCTGTATTTTAAAAACCAACCGTTGGATCACTGTGATTTTTGGCAGTCATGACATACATATTAAGATTATCTAATCCAATGGTCGATTTTTAAAAAATACATTTCCCAGTAAAAGTGTACTTACGATAAAAACATAAGGAGGTTCTTACAATATCAGTTATGTATATTTAGATACAGACATGACATACATATTAAGATTATCTAATCCAATGGTCGATTTTTTAAAACTACATTTCCCAGTAAAAGTGTACTTACGATAAAAACATAAGGAGGTTCTTACAATATCGGTTATGTATATTTAGATACATTTACTATCTAACTTTGAACGACTTGTTTCTTTGACTAGAGAGTAGAGACGAACTTTCTAAGGAGAATCTTTACAACTTTCTGGAGCACATCTTGAATTAAAATCATTGAATGAAAGATAAGCATTTTTAGATTTAGATCATTTTCTTTTTCGCGCGCTTCTATTTATTTAATAATGCATCATATACCCATGTGGGTTTGTTTCTTAATCTTTGATAAAGAGATATCTTAATCTTTGATTAGACTAGTTCGCTTTGGTCACATCGCAGACACCCATACTAAGAGAGAGCACATAAAAATTGTTGAGAATTAAAACTGAGACCTCCGCTTCACAAGGCATGGTTCTCAGCCAACTAATTCAACAGAGGGATGTGTTGCAAACATTGTTGGATTAATGGATTGAAGTTCTTGTTAATGCTTCTAAATTGTTTTATGAGATTAATTATTGGTATGATCATACTTTGAGTTTTAGCTTGCTTTGTAATGATTTGTGTTCAAGTAGGAAAAATATGGCTTACATGTGCTTATATTTATTGGTCTCCACCTAGGGATTCATTGTTAAAGCTCAAATTTGATGACTCTAAACGACATAATAATAGAGGAGCAGGAGGTGTTATTATTAGAAATGATTGTGCATGGTAGAGTGAAACTGGCGGCAACAGAGAATCTAGGAACTGCTTCAATTTTGGTAGTAGAGAGTTAAGCTTCATTTTGACTTGGAGAAAAAGGTTATAAATTATCAAGTAGAGGGAGGTTCATAAGTTGTACGTTATTGATATAGTGATGGATCATTATAATGAGCAATCTTGTGAAATATGTTCTTTTAATGGGAAAGTTTAATAGGATAATGTGTGATCATATTTTTAAACAATTTTTTATTTTTTATTTTTGTCAAACAATAGAAACAAATTTAACCATACCTCAAGTTCTTATAATATTAATAAATGGGCAACGATAATGTACCATATGTTTGAGTATGAGAGAAATGATCCATTGGGGTCCAGACCTCATTTGCATAAATACGGTCCACTCTTTATTGGGATAGTTGGGACAAATATTTTGAAAAATCGACCGTTGGATTAGATACTCCTATTACATATGTCATGTCTACCAAAAATCACAGTGATCAAAAAGTTGGTTCATGAGAAAACTAACTGTGAAAAAAATTGACACTTAAAGAATGATAAAATGTTAGTTTTTTTCACAGTCAGTTTTCTCAGAAACCAACCGTTGGATCACTGTGATTTTTGACAGACATGACATACGTAATAGGAGTATTTAATCCAACGGTCGATTTTTCAAAATACTTGTCCCAACTATCCCAATGAGGAGTGGACCGTATTTATCCAAATGGGGTCTGGACCTCAATGGATCATTTCTGTATATGTATATATATATATATATATATTCACAATAATGATTTAGTTCAAATATGCTGATATGAGCTTATGTCCACATGAAGCCCATAGATTATTGTGTGGTGCATATTTTGAAAAACAGGCCGTTGGATTAAATACTGTACTTATACATATCATGTTCGCCAAAAATCACAGTGATTCAACAGTTGGTATCTCAGAAATGTCACTAAGAAAAACTTTAATGGTCACAATTTTTCATAGCTATATTTTGAAATTCTGCATTGGATCACCATGATTATTGGCGTACACGATATGCATGAGAATATTATCCAATCCAACGGTCAGTTTTTCAATATATATATATATATATATATATATATAATTTTAATAAGGTAAGGACGTTCTTACCTAACTTATTTTTAGTCCACCCCTTCTGGGAGCCGTAGGATAAGTGTTTTGAAAATCTGACTGTTGGATTAGACAATCATTTTATGAATGTCATGTTTACCAAAAATCACAAAGATCCGACGACCGGCTTTCAAAATATAGTTTGTGAAACACTTTGACAGTATTTGCCATTGGATGCTATCACAGTTGTTTAAATGTCTATATTTTAAAATCCAACCGTTAGATCACTGTGATTTTTGCAAACTTAACATATATATGAAGATTATCTAATCCAACAGTTGATTTTTTAAAATACCTCTCCTAATGAAAGTAGGCTGATGATAAAAAGCGTAAAAACGTCCTTACAGAATCGGTTCTATATATATATATAGCAGTAGATGAATAGGCCATTGGGAAGTGTTCTTAAAGAGTTGCTAATTTCTTCGGAGGGTTAGATAATGATATGAAGGGAAGCATCATATATCGAGAGGATAGTTTTCTTAAAGAACTTTGGGATATTGTTGTTGAGGATGATTAAGGGCTTGGGCTTGCTTTTTTTATTTTTAACAAAAAGAAAGAAAAAAAAAAAAATAGTCATCTCATTTCTGATGTATGCATTTAGTGTTGGGAATTGGCATTTTATATCACTAGCTTTCTTGTATGTAACAGCGAATGTTGGCTTAATTATATCGAATTGGGCATGGGTTTGAACTTTTAGGTCATCTATGTCACATTCTCAATGGAGAAAACGAAAAGGAAAATAATCTAAAATTTAAGTTCTCTTTTGATCTTGGAAAGCACGACAGATAAAAAATAAAAAATAAAAAATAAAAAATAAAAAATAAAAAATTACTTACAAACGGATTCCAAAATTACTTAAAAATTTAGGAAATCGATATTTAGCGTAGTAAACAGTTTTTATACAATCAATTAAGAAAAAATAATAATTATATAACCAAACTTGTTCCTGCCTTGCATTTGGACCTCTACAAATTAGGTCAAAAACATCCAGCTTGAAAATTGGCCATCACCCTGCCCATATTGCATCATCATATGAATGAGACATGACTTGTGAAAGTAGTACTGTTGGACATTTGACAATTGCTTTGAAAGGCAATATATATAATTATAGAAAAAGAATGATGCTTCCTATTCTACTGTTGACTCTCAGCCTTCCAACTTAATTCCTTCCAAAATAAGGCACCGTTTTTTCTTTCCTATTGAAACCCACCATTCTCAACACTTTGAATCTAATATCTAATGTCTAATGTCTAATGTCTAATTTAGGGGTTCGTTTGCATTTGCTCTTCTTAAAATTACTTTTGGAGTTCAATACTTGATATGAAAGATGCAGTAATATTAATCATTTCTAAATAGCTTGAGGAGTAATAGAATGGTTGGCAAATTTTTCATACTAACCACTCTACTTTTGCCACAATCACTTTTAGTATGAAAAATTGGATATAAGAAGACATGATTTGAACATAATTTTAATTAAAAAGACATATGAAGAGATAGTTATCCAAAAAATAATTTTAGAAAAACTAACCCAAACGGGCCCTAACTATAATATTTATGATAATATATAAAGAGCAGTACACTTATGTGGCATCCTAATTTTTTTTTTTTCCATCTTTATTCTCTTCTTTCTTTCATTCTCTCACTTTATTTTTATTGGTTCTTACTTCGTTTCCAAATAATGTGGCATTTTGATATTAGTCCAACTTTGAAATTAAGATTTTTAAAATTCCCAATCAATTACATATGTCGATCCCACCTAACTTTCTTTTCTCTTTTCATAATTAATTTTCTTTTCTTTTTCATTTAAATTGTGGGTCCCACTTAATTCATTTCCCCTCTCACATCTTGTTTACTTTTTAAATTTTTACTTAAAAGATTGATTCCATTTCTATAATTAATTTTGCCTTTTTTTTTTTATTTAAATTGTGAATCCCACCTAATTTTGCCCCTACTCTCATCTTGATTATTATTTTTTCTATTTTTTATTTGAAAAATTAGTTCCACTTTCATAATTAATTTTTTCCTTTTCAATAATGCATTCCACTTGATTTTCTAATTCTTTTAACTTTTTGAACACTTCTTGTGTATTAAAATATATACTCAATCCATATAAATTTAATTAAGATCAAATGGTCAAATTCCACACATCACATGCGGGTTTGCACTAGTATAATAATATATGGTTAGTTGCACTTTGTATCCTGTAATTTGGGGTGTATGTTTTTCAAAGTGGCCGGTCATACTTTATTTTTCTCAAATTCATACGCATACAATTTAAAATTTTTCAATAAATGAAAAAATAGAGATGAGGGTTAAGTAAATAGATAGAAAGGTGACATGGATTAGACAATAACCAAGTGATCCTAACTAGAAAATAGACTGAAAATAAAGGCTCAAATCGAATGAATAAATATGTCGTTCGAATGGGTAATGGTTAAATGAACACAGCCTTTACCTTTATCTTAAGTCTAGTTTTCAATTAGGATCCACGTGGCTACTGCCGGATCCACGTCAGTTTTTTGTCCACTTACTTAACGCTCGTTTCTATTTGTCTTTCATTGAAAATTTTTAAATTATATGGATATAAAATTGAGAAAAATAAAATATGGGGCCAAATTCGAAAGCACCTCAAAGTACAAGGTATATAAGCGCAATTAACCCTATAATATAATAAAATGGTGCAATTTAAAACCGTTTACTGCCACGCATCAGGATAAGGTGTTGCGTACAAGGACGAGGCCATATAGGTTGAGGTGGGGCAACCGCCACCCCAACATTTTAATTTTTTTTTTTTTTAATAAATTTTATACCTTACAAAATTTTAAAATTTTGAATTTACCTCCCATCAATTTTTTTATCCAGTTAATTTACTTTCCTAACTCACTTTTTAGTTTTTATTTTTATTTATTTATTTTAGGTTATATAACCTTAAGTCCCCAACACAAGCTTTTATACCTCTAGGTCCAACAACGGTCTTTTTATCAAAACAAATAGAGAAAGGAATTTCAAATTATCAAGCAACTTAACATATAAAAACTGAACCTTGGTATAAAGTTCTAAACTCACAATATAAATTTGAACCTCGTGGTATAAAATTGGACAAGTTACTATTCCTACTGTGGAGATAGCATTTTCTACTACGAAAATTGTAAAAAATTGATTGCGTCACAGATCCAAATCTTAATTTGATTTGAGAATCTTGATTTGAATTAATTAATTGGACCAATGCATGTTATATGCTACCTCATTTTAAAGTAGAGTCAATATTAAAAAAAACGAAGAAGAAGAAGAATTAATGAGTCGAGAATGAAGGACAGAAGGCCAAAAAAAACATGTGACATTAGCGTTTTAGTAAATGATCATCCTGTTAGCCTTATAGCTTCCCTCGTGATCTATTAGGTCAAAGTTTTGATGATAACAAACATGTCTTGTGTGCTAATAAGTTTATCAAGTGATGTAAGGTTCAAATATCTTGAAACTTTCATAAGTGCATAAAGGACTCAAGCAAGACATACATGAGCATGTGGACATGGACTCAAGCACAAGATGGAAGAAGACTCAAGACACCTCAAGAAACTGTACTTCTTGTAATCTTTTATATTTGAGTGTCTTAGGAACTCTAGCTTGTAAAGCTCTATAATTGCTAAAAGCTTATAAAATGCTTAATATAGACCATAATATACACTACTACAATAATAGTCAAAGAAGACAGTATAAAGAAGACGGTTTTGAAAACTGTCTTTGAAACATAAAAAAAGAAGACAGTTTTTAGTAGCTGTCTTCATTATAAAGTATTTAAAGACGGTGTCTTGTAAACTGTCTTTAAAAAGTTATATATAATGACGGTTAATTTTTTTAATTTTTTTTTTAAGTGAAACGACACCGTTTCACTTTTGGGTATATATATTTCCCACACACCCAGATATATGGCAGCTGGATCACCCCGATCGATCTCCCACACAGCCCCATATGTTTTGGGTTACCCTCCAAAACCTCGAACACCCTCTCAAAATCCTAGTCGAGCAGCCCCATCCCTCTGCACCTCGCAATCGAAACCCTAGCCTTGCCAGCCCCTTTTATCTTCTAGTCCTCGCAAAACACTAGCCCAGCCCCATCTCCTTGTACCCGCTCGAAACCCTAGCCTGGCATCACCGTACATTGTCATTCGCAAACCTCTGGTATTTGCTCCGGCATCCCTCAAGCTACACTGAAACGGCGGTGAATGGATGCCAAAACCCTTATTATTTGAGCTCCGGCCATACACTACGTCGTCATCATTTTAGCCCCATTCAACGAGCAGGCATTCCAGTTTCACAAATCATCACTGCCCTAGCGCGAGAGAGAAGCTAGACCACGCAGCTTTTCGCCGACGACGATTTTCGCCGACTGAGGTTGCTTCTCCTCCTTCCCTCTCTTGCCGGGAATAGGTACCTCTCTCTCTCACTCTGTCTTTCTCTCTGCGTAATTCATATTTTCTCTTCACATTTTGTTGGATTTGTGACCTTGGCGTCATCTATCGATTGAGAGCTAGAAACTAGGGATTTGGTATTGTGAGATCAATTATTTCAGGTTTTGATTCGGTTTCAAAGAAGTTGCTGTGGTTTTTTTTTTTTTTGGTCTTTTTCTTTTTCGTCTGCTTTAAATAAGAATGCAGAGTAGAAATTAATTTTCAGTGTGTGTGTATGAGAGAGAGAGAGAGGTGGTGTTCCATTTATCCTGCTTTCATGCACCATAATGTGTCATTTTGGCAAAAGTGGAATCAAAATAAAGATGCCTAATCCAATCACTCGGGATAAACAAACCATACGGAAATTATACACTAATTAATAGTTTCTAGTATAAGTGTATAACAGCCGATGTCATTCTAAAGAGTGACAACTACATTATGGCCATGCATATTTTGAATGTTTAATTGGGCTTTAATCTAATTAGTTATTATAGGCATATTTTGAATGTTTTATTAGGGCTGAAAACCGAGGAGTAACAATAAAAGTGTCGAGAGTCGAGACAATGCTTTGATATCTTGAAAATCAGTTTGAAGCACTGTAGAAGCCATTCCCAAAAGTAATGGTTTATATGCTGCTAATGTCATCTCTGAAAATCCAAAAATGATTCTAATCATGCAACAAAATGTTTTTATGAAATA
>JAESVK010000574.1:427972-447585 GCA_017140935.1 Hamamelis virginiana | reverse complement strand
TTGGATTCCCATTCACTTAATGGAAGATTCATCTCAAGATTCCAATCTAAGGGTTTGTGTTATTTGCTTACTTTAGTTAAAGTCAACAAATGCTCAATAGAACATTTTTCTATATATATATATATATATATATAGAAGACAGTTCTCCTGGGGGACATCGCTCTTGAGCGATATTGGCAATCCCAAGACTTGTACACTTGTATGGCCTTGATTAAAAGTGACGGGCGTTGCAGCTTTGTGTCGATGGAGGGAGTAAATGTATAGTAGGTTAGATTGAGAATTAAGTTTCTCAAATGGGGGAGACAGCCACTTGCACACTTCATACTCCCCACTGATATGTACTTCTCTCTCTCTCTCCCATCAAATGATAATTTGCGTAGACTAATATTTATTTTCATTCACTTTCTCTCTCTATGTTTGTTAGAGGCAAGGACAAATTAAAATGAGTGGATTATATATTTCAAAATTTTAATATGCATAATTAAAAGTTTAATTCACAATGTTAAAAAATAATTAAAACTTAAGTCATCTTGTTAGTAGCTTATGATGAAATGTAATTTTCCATAAAAATCTCACTGTCACACACACACACACTCTCTCTCTCTCACATACTTGGACAAACACTACAGACAATGCCATACAACGAATTTGGGGGTCATATTGATTAATTCATGCAAGGTGTACATGAATTGTCTAAAAAAAAGATAAATTTTTAGTTCAAATATATTGATTCACATAATTACGAAGTTACTCGAAAGTTTTGTGGCCCAAATTGAAACTCTAAATTAACTTTGTGGTACCAAATGGAACTTAACCGTTAGTTTACTTAAGTTATTAATACTTGATTGTTTCATTTTGTTTCATTTATTCAAAGATTAAAATTGTAACGATCACACAAACACAATTTGCTTAATTCTTCTTCAATTTAAATAGTACTTCATTTATAATAACACCGATAAATTAAAATCTTATACTAGGGACTTCGATAATGGCATTTTTTGAAAAATACATAAATTCATTCATTCGCATTTCTATTATGTAAGTTTAAATTTTGCATACTAGTTAGAAGAGAATCATAAAAATTCACAACTCTTTCCGACGCATAACGCTCCATCTCTATTCTACGATGCACATCACCCAACGTGACAGATATACTAGACGAAGCTTCATGTGAATCACATCTACGCTGTCCTTCAGTTATTGATGCATTTGCTACCTGAGTTGGAAGCCATTTCATGAACCCACAACCTCTAGACCGTGCATAATTGCAGGAACAAAAATTTTAGTTAGATTAATATCCATTATGTGGCTGATAAATATAATATCTACTGTGTAAGTTGTTTTAACTTACATTCGCTTGTGGACATGTCCAAAACGGTGACCGATCTTACTACCTCTTCTAGCTGTCAATACGTTGCATTGTCTACCCCCACATGGACACAGATGCAATTCGTCGACCCACAAGAAGAACTCGCATGAGATTGGGGTTGAATGATCCGTCTTGTTGTACTGAATTACTATATATTTAATATAATAGGAAAAAAATAATTTTATAGCATATTCACATATAAAATTGACTTATTTCACTATTTATTACCCAGAAATGACATCGATAGAATTCACGTCCAGGATTTTTTTCCATGTTTGACGTGCTTCTCTCACAATGTTTTGGAAATGTATTATTTAAATTTTATGTGCATTAGCTGTCTGAAATATGATATATGAAGGTAGTTATATATATATATATATTTCAACTAGCATCATTTTATTAAAAGTAGATAAATTTAAATTTACAAACTTAATGCAAGATAACAAATAATCTACTGCATAAAATAACTAATCGTCGGTCTCTTTGTTGGACTTGGGGGTATCAGATAGGCATTCCGAGCAAGATAATATTTGGTTAGTTTGCTGTACGGATAACTCTCTATCTTTGACCCTAGCTTCATCTCTCGCTGTTTTGAGATAGTAGTAGCGGTGTATTCAAGAGGCCATGCGATTGTTCTGCTCACGTATGGTGTTAAGAGCTCGTCTTAGTTCAGCGAAGTCCCCCATTGGGAGAGTAATTGCTTTTCGGCGTGGAATAGGAGCACCCCAATGGCGTAGGTCGTATACTAAATTTTCAACTTCATGTACTCGATACTTCCACTCCTCACGCATTTTTGTAATAGTTGGTTCACTTCTCCGCTTTTGCTGGTTCATGGAGTAACTGAGGTCGTCATCAAGAAACCATGCACGCCCGCAGCTTCGAAATAGATCGCCGGGGGTATAACTTCTTAGATTCAATGTTCAATTCATTGTTCAGTAAAGAAAAATGAATTTGATTGGGATGTTCACTTGTGTGGCATAATATGGTTTATATAGAGGAGTGGTCGTACTGTTCTTTTACTTTTACTAGTCACATGTGAGTAATAATGCATCACCATTTTATTTTTAAAAATAAATTAGATGTACAATTCAAAAATGGAGACAAATTTAATAATTCTCATTTGTTTTCGTGAAAGGCATAAGCTGGTGTGATATGTGTATTGGAATTTTTTTATCCAATTAATACAATTTATTGGTTGGGAATTGCAAAATATCATAGTCAGAGGCTTGATGGTTGGTATAATATGTCGGTGCGGATGAAGCCCTTGTGTGAGAAGCACATCAAACACGGCAAAAAATCCTGGACGTGAATTCTACCGATGTCCTTTCTGGGTAATAAATAGTTACATTTATATATCAATTTCCATGCTATGAAATAATTTTTGGCTATGATATTAACTATCTAGTTATTCAGTTCAACAAGACGGATTATTCAACCCCAATCTCGTGCGAGTACTTCTTGTGGGTAGGCAAATTGCAACCGTGTCCATGCAGGGGTGGGCAATGCAATGTATTCACGGCTAGACGAGGTAGTAACAATGGTTGTCATTTTTGGATATGTCCTCAAGCGAATGTAAGTTACTAACTTATACCATTAATATTGAATTTATCGGGCAAATCTTTAATAGTAATTAAATATTTTTATTTTTCAGAGTAATGAACGCTCCAGGGGTTATGGGTTCATGAAATTGCTTCCAACACGGGTGGCCCAAGCATCAAGCACTGAAGGAGAGCGTAGATCTGATTCAAATGTAGCTTCTTCTAATGCATCTGTCACGTTAGATGATGTGCATCGTAGAATAGAGATGGAGCATTATGTGTCGGAAAGAGTTGTGAATTTCTGTGACTCTCTTCTAACTAGTATGCAAAATTTAAACTTACATAATAGAGATGCGAATGAATGAATTTATTTATTTTTCGAAAAATGCCATTGTCGAAGACCTTTGGATGAGATTTTAATTGATCGGTGTTATTATAAATGAAGTACTATTTAAATTGAAGAAGAATTAAACGAATTGTGTTTGTGTTCGTTACAATTTTAATCTTTGAATAAATGAAACAAAATGAAACAATCAAGTATTAATAACTTAAGTGAACTAATGGTTAAGTGCCATTTGGTACCACAAAGTTAATTTAGAGTTTCAATTTGGGCTACAAACTTTCGAGTAACTTCGTAATTATGTGAATCAATATATTTGAACTAAAATTTTATCTTTTTTTGAGACAATTCATGTACACCTTGCATGAGTTAATCAATATGACCCTCAAATTCGTTGCATAGCATTGTCTGTAGTGTTTGTCCATGTATGAGATAAAGTAGAGAGAGATATATAGAGAGAGAGAGTGAGAGAAAGAGTGAGTGAGATTTTTATAGAAAATTACATTTCATCATAAGCTACCAATAAGATGACTTAAGTTTTAATTATTTATTAACATTGTGAATTAAACTTTTAATTATGCATATTAATATTTTTGAAATATATAATCCACTCATTTTAATTTATCCGTGCCTCTAAGAAACATATAGAGAGAAAGTGAATGAAAAAAAAATTTAACCAACGCAAATTATCATTTGATGGGTGAGAGGGAGGGAGAGAGAGAGAGAAATGAGATAGAGAGAGAGAGAGAGAAGTACATGTCAGTGGTTAGTGGGGAGTACGAAGTGTGCAAGTGGCTGTCTCCCCCATTTGAGAAACTTAATTCCCAATCTAACCTACTATACATTTACTCCCTCCACCGATACAAAGCTGCAACGCCGAGTCACTTTTAATCAAGGCTATACAAGTGTGCAAGTCTTGGGATTGCCAATCACTACAAGAAAAATTGCTTTTTATGGCGTTGAAAAAACGCTGTAAATAACTATTCACGGCGCTTATTAAACGCCGCAAAAAACGCCGTCTACAGCGATGCCGTAAATAGTCAATAGTTTTACGGCGTTTAAAAAACGCCGTAAATACTTTTTTTTACGGCGTTTAATAAACGTCGTAAATATGTTTCCTTTTGCCGCTAAAAAATGGAGGGAAATCTTGGCGCCTTTTTTTAACCAGCAATTATTATCTTTTTACGGCGTTTAAAAAACGCCGTGAATAATACTATATACGGCGTTTTTTAAAAAACGTCGTAAATAATACTATTCACGACGTTTTTTAAACGCCGTATATAGTATTATTCACGGCGTTTTTTAAACGCCGTAAATGTTCTTTCACAGCATTTAGAAAATGGCTTAAATAATTGTTATTTGGTGGTAAAAAAAAGTGGGAAATGGTCGCGCTTTTTTTTAACGACATTTATAAAACGCCTTAAATAATTGTTATTTGACGGCATATTATTTACGGCATTTAATAAATGCCGTAAATAATACTTTTTAGTGCATTTATAAAAGCCACAAATGGTTGTCATTTTCCTGCAATGAATAGTTGTTCACAACATTTATAAAATGCCATAAATAACATGTTTTTTACAACGTTTTTTAAATGCCATGAATAACTCTTTAAAACTGTATTAAAAAGTGCCCATTTTCATGTCTATAACCAAATTATCACATCTATATAGTTAATAAAAGACTACCATTTATATAGTTAATATATCATAGGGAATATACTAAAAAAATTATCACATCTATGACCAAATTCATGAAAATATATCATAGAAGAATTAAATTATATATTCAGTACCTCTAGCTACCTACTACATTATCCAATCCAAAGCAAAACTCTTAAATATTAACACAAAAAAATTCACCCTTTTTTAGTTGCACATAAAGCCCAAGTCTGCTCTTTTGTCTTCTTTGCAAGGTCCTGTAGTTGACAATGCAATTACAAGAAAGTCAATAATCTCATTCATGCATGTATTAATTGTAGAATAATGAAAACATAAATTGAAAAGATATGAAATGTAATAAGACCCTATATTTATTACTATAATGAGAATGTTATATGCTTTTGAAATAAATTCTAATAATAATAATAAAAGTAATTTAATGTTCGCTTTTTTGAATAAGTTTGATGACATGACAAATCATTTAAGATAACCATAATAAAAGTAATTTAATGTTTGCTTTTTGAGACGAAAATCCGGCAGCATTTCGTCTGTTTTTGCAACATTTCCAAATTTTCACCTGTCAAGAAAAGAGTTCTTAACACTTCTATAATTACAATTATCTCAACACCACAATCAAATGACGTCTCCTACGCCTCTCAATATTACATCACAAACATTATAATTCATGAATAAGAAAGAGAAGACATGACAAACTAAATAAAAACATACTGCATAACACTACTTTACTATTCGTTCTAAAAACTTTACGTTAGAATGCTATTTTATATTGCCCAAAAAATGAATCACAAGTGTAACATGGTAAGAAATAGTACTTTAAATTTTACCCTTTACCTCCTCTCCATGTCAACCATCAATCCGAATGCAATCCATTGGCCAGGCAACTGTAGTTCCATAAGCTTCATCAAGGTTTAAAAACTCGCGTGTTGGACGAGGCAAGGGTACATCTTTTACTAGTATTTCATCCACCCAAACCCTATAGTAACCATAACCAAGTGGCACGTGGTGCACACTACTGGTAGGATCTGTAGATGAAATATGACCCCGTGCCACATCAATTTTTTCCCCAATCCAATTCATCAAAGTGCATGCGGCATTCTCCAACGAACCACCACCTTGAACTGTGCTTCCTGTCTATTG
The DNA here is from genome assembly GCA_017140935.1 of Hamamelis virginiana. Lineage (NCBI taxonomy): Eukaryota > Viridiplantae > Streptophyta > Magnoliopsida > Saxifragales > Hamamelidaceae > Hamamelis > Hamamelis virginiana. The sequence goes on along the minus strand of JAESVK010000574.1, from coordinate 441,519 downwards.
TGCCTAGCATTGGGAGCTTGAGAGGAAAATGCGTTACATGATACCTGGAGTAAAACATATATATATAAACAATTTTGATTTATACAAATTTACCTGACCACTAGAGTTTGCATTAGGCATTGTACTACTTTGTGTCTGGCCCCGTAAAAGTATGGATATTGCATTATAAACAATTATGTTCTAAATCACATGTTTTAATCTCACATTTTATGTCTAAGTTGTCCGCTTACCAATTGTATGGCAGCTGTAGCCAGAGCTGCCTCCATCATCCTTAACTTTTCAGCAAAATCACCAAACCCGCTTACCTGTTGCTTTAGTTCCTGTATCTCATCTCTCATCTCTTTATTGGTTCTGTTTGATTGGATTGTTGCGCGAACCATAGATGGCATAACCCGAAACCCCATCCCACGTACCTTTCCTGGGCGCTCACGACCAAATACGTGAGTTAAGGCATCATCGTCAATGTCGATTGGGTTTTGGCCTGCAGGAGATTGAGAATATTGGTCCATTTGTGCCTGCACGTACCATTGTTAATATTTATATTACAATATCTATTTACATCATATGTAAAAGAGAAAATCACTTACAATATATTGGGCAACTTCGTCACTAACTGGTTTGTCTTTTGGAGCATAGCATTTTTTCCACACTAAAACTCGATCCACTAGTGGATCTTCAGTTGTACAATTCTGTTTCTACAATTAATGTATGGGACATTCCATATTGATTAGTAATTCGGGAGTTATACATTTAAAAAGTATTGTACATTTGCCAAGATTACAAAAAGAAATACTTATTACCAGTTCATGCTCCAACCGAGCAAATCCTTTACGGGATGTGCGGTGTACTATTTTCTGATGCGACCGCACATCTTTCATTTTGTCACTTTTATCCTGTTCAAAAAAGCAAAAATATGTTTACAAAAAAGAAATACAATCATAAACTTAAATTGCCCAAAAATTACATTTTTCTCTAAATACAAAAGTGACAAAAACCTTGAACTGTTTTGATTTTCGTTGCAGAACAAATTGCTTCCAGTGATCCAAGGAAACATAATTCGGCCTGATGCTTTCTTCGGTCTATCCCTCCTTGGGTTTTCTTAACGCACGGGTCAAATTGCTCCTCTCATCCCGCAAAGCTTTACCCATTTTGGACATTGCATATTGTTCCTTATCACTGGCCAACAACTGTATGAAGTGCTAAGATTTGCAAAAGGATTGAACCCATCAGCTGCAAGAACAAATCTAATATTTCGCGACTCAGATGCGAAAGAGGGCCATTGTTGGTCAATGCGTTTCCAAGCCAAAGAATCAACCGGATGCCGCATTTTATGATCTGTACTTCTATGAGTGGAATGCCACGTTAGTTGTTCAGCCATTTCCGGTGACATAAAAAGCCTCCTAAGTCTTGGTATTATTGGGAAATAACGCAAGACTTTTGCTGATCTTTTCAGACCGTTTGTTCACTTTCCACCTTGAAGAACCGCATTTTGGACATTCCTCCTTGTCCTTATTATCTTTCGTAAACAGACAACAATCATTCATACATGCATGTATATTATCAAACCCTAAACCAAATGCACTAAGTAACTTCTTCGTCGAATACATAGAATTGGGAAGTGTGTTATCATGGGGGAGCATGTCACAAAGGATCTCCAGGAGTTCACTAAAACTTTTGTCAGTTAGGCCATTTGTCATTTTATGCTTGAATAAAACCACAACTGCCGAAAGCCTTGTGTATTTCGTACAACCAGGATACAAAGGTGTCTCAACTTCTGCTAAATCATGCATGAAATCCGGCTCTTTTCTCAAATTTTTGTCTTCTAACACATCACCTATGTCATCCATAACTGCATCTCTATCACCTGTCTCATCTATATGTGCATCTCTATACATCCTATGTGTCCATTTCATATCAATACCTTTTTGTTCACAAGACGCACTTGGAGGTTCTTCCCCGTGAAGAACCCACGTGGTGTACGTAGGATCCATCCCTTTAATCACCAAGTGCTCTAACACTGTACTAAAATTTTGGTGATGTAAGTTCCGACACTTAATGCAAGGGCATGAGATCATGTCAACATGTTTTGAATTTGCTCTAGCTATTTCAATGAACCTACGTGCTCCAGATTCATATTCGGGTGAAAAATGACTAAAATGCAACCAATCCTTATCCATAGTGAGATTCCAACCTCTTCACCCTAACTCGAATACTGCAAACAATACAATATCTATTAGGCATGGGAGAAATCAATAATAACGAAAGAATATACAATACAATATGATATCTACCACATTCAACCAATCCTTATCCATAGTGAGATTCCACGTGGTGTGCGTATGTTGCATATACGCACAATATTTCTCTTAATTTAAATAAAAAATTTGATATTGGGGACGTTGACATGAATGTCGTGGTTTAACAGAGATATGGGGTTTCAAATAGTGCAATTCTAAACACTAGGTCATGGCTTTATGTGTGTGTGCATTCATGTACTTTATGAGAGTGCGTTTAAAAAGAGAGTTTTCCTCGGTAGTTCTGGTGGTCAAGTCAATTATACCACTTATAATCTAAACAACAAATTACATGCCCTCAGGCACCAATGTATTATAAACAATTACATAACAGAGAATGTAAAAACTTTATAGCAGGCCTAAGAACAAATATACATAATAATAAAATCCTAAACTCTTTAGAAGGTAAAGAAGATGAGCATAATTGTAAGCATCCAAATGGTGTCAAGTCTCAACAAATGGTAATTTGAAAAAAAAAAGGTCCAACAAACTATCACACAGGTTATTCCAATGTTTTGATTAATCTTGGTTTAATTTCCTCGTTGCTATAAACTATTATTTTTGTGTTAATTTAAGAAAACTTAAATTAGACATATTCAAACACCCCTCCCCCCCGCTACACCACATTGTGAATACATATTAGGTAATTAAGTTGAACTATTTTTCAACTACTAAATTAATCAAATCAATGCCCTTGAGGCAATTAAGTTCTTAGTCTGATCGATCAATTAAAATTCTCACATCAAATTTTACATTATAGTTATACGCTACTTAAGGATTGTGAACAAATTGAACAATTTATCCCCCCAAAGGCATTTTAGAAATGGATTCTCCAACAACACCTATAACCCGCTTTTTCTATGAGGGGACGGTGGGGTCTACTCAACTAACAAGGAAGAAAACAAAAAAGGATGCTAATTTAATCCAAATAAGTAGTTTCGCCTTTAGGATTGCATCAAACTATTGCTTCTTGATCACTTAGTTCAACTAGCAAACCATATAACCATGAGCATATTGACAATGTCATGAGAAAAAAAGGGGGGGGGGGAAATTTTTGCCATAGCGGCCATAATGTTCCCCTCATGGTCCGAGACTATTGAAACACACAAGGCTCCACCAAAAGTAGTAATATTGCAGTTAGCCTTTTAAAATTTTTAGGAAAAAACATCCCCATTTTGACTAGACAGACTTCACCTAATTAGCATGACCAAACCCAAAACAGCATGCTAACTTTTCAAGCTTTACATACATAATTGAACATCAAGGTAAACCAATCTAGGTCTTGAATTTTATTATCATAAACAGAGGGTAGTGGTTTATTTTTGAATGGGAGTCACCTCAGGCTAGCCACTCCCATGTCCATATATGATGGTTAAAAAGCTATCTGATCCAAGAAACATCACAATGACACGACACTCCAATTATTTTTAGTATTTTTTAACCCACCTCATTTTTTATTTTACCCAATCTCTTCTTTAGTATTTTTATTATTGTTGTTTCGAATTCTTGTCTGGGTGCATTGATAATTGAAATGGGATTGTAGATATAGGTTTTTGAATAAATTGTATGTTATGCAGCAAGCATAATAACAGTAAAGTAAAATGCAAGATCAAGCACAGAGAATAAGACCATATTTATGTCGGCAAATTGCTATTTGAGAGAAAGAACAAATCCATCACCAACAATAAGCATTAGAGTACATTCTACCTCCCTATTATCTAAAATGAACTCTGCAAAACATGAATTAACCTCAAACCTACCCAAATATATATATATATATACCCAAAAAAAATTGCATCAGAGGTATTGCCCCTAAACCCTTGCATGGGCTTGTTGAATAGCTTGCTAGGGCCTAAAAGCCATCTGCCTTCCAAAAAGACCCAATTGCAGTACTTTTCAAAATCCAATAACAAAAGAATGCTAGACACTTTGCAACATTCTAATTTAAAAATCACTTTACTTAATATTTATTGATAATTGAAATTAATAAGACTGGAAGGTAAAATAACAAGTTGATAAACACACTTACAAAAAACCAAAGATTGCCCCTAAGAACAAATATACATAATAATAAAATCCTAAACTCTTTAGAAGGTAAAGAAGATGAGCATAATTGTAAGCATCCAAATGGTGTCAAGTCTCAACAAATGGTAATTTGAAAAAAAAAAGGGTCCAACAAACTATCACACAGGTTATAAGTTGGAGTGGTAAAAAAAAAAGCTCAACCACAGCCCTTGATGGCCAATATACCAAAGAACAAAATTTATTAGATCTTCTAAACGTGTTGCCGAATATCCTAATCAATACAACAGAACAACAAATACATGTAATACCAAGAGGACACCAAATTCTGTGCAAGCCACTGCCAGAACAGCTGCCCACACCTAAGGTTTAGAGATTAAACTAAAATCCAGCAATCCACTGAAGATTAAAAATCAGAGTTATTCAAAAGAAGAATACAAGCAATCATAAAGTGAAATCTATAGCTTCTAATTAGTAATGAGTGTAATAAGATTCAATATATTCAGAACTTAAATCAAAACAAAATACGACTAATATGATATTATCAGGCAAAAAGAACATCAAAGGCAAATCCTCAATGAAAACAACCAACGGTAAGGTTTGACATATAAAAAATTTACCCGATCAACAAACAAGCTCTCTTTTTTGTTCGTCTTAAATAAAGCCAATTGAAACTCTTCCTGTAATATAATAATCAGAAAGACACCATTAAAAAGATAAATCATAAGTGAGATTCAAATATTAAGAAAAAGAATTGTATATATAAGGAGACCATTATATTTATATTCAGATAAAACAAAACAAATCCAGATCATTATATTTATATTTAGATGAAACAAAACAAATTCATCTACAACAAACAACCCTAGATCTACCTAAAATATAAAACAAAGAAAGCAAAAAAAAAACATACCTCAAGATCGGTATGTTGAGACTTCGTGCAAAAGGGTTTCTTTATGTCATTTTGAGATCTTTCATCCTCCAACTCAAGGTAGTAGGGCTTGGAACTCGGGATCCCCTCGACCAGACCTTGCCCGACGGTGGTCGTAGATCACAAGCTGAGCTGACGGCTAGCCGTATCTCTCTCGGTGGGAATTAGGTCTCGATCACGATCTGGATCTGGAGCATAAGGATCTGGAGCAAGCCCTTACTCAAAAGTATGAGAGTGCGGCATAGCAAGATCAGAGAGAGAGAAAGTGGAGTACGGCGGTAAGAATAGGGGTGAACGGCGGGTGAACGACGGTAAGATCAGGGGGGTGACGGCGGCAAGGCTTCCATGGCGGTAAGATCAAGGGGGTCAACGACTGAGGTTTTCGACTGAGGGTTTCTAGGCGCGGGGAATGAAAAGAAAAGAGGGAAAAGAAAAGAAAATGGGATATTTCGCGGGTTAAAAAATTAATACTAAAACTATTTACGGTGTTTAAAAAACGCCGAGAATACCTATAATTTTTATGGCGTTTAACAAACGCCGAGAATACCTATAATTTTTACCGCATTTAAAAAACGCCGTGAATACTTCTTTTACGGCGATTATTAAACGCCGTCAATATAATATACCTTTTACGGCGTTTGAAAAATGCCGTTAATACCTAAACTTTTTACGGCGTTTAATAAACGCCGTAAATATTAATGCATTTACGACTTTTGTTAAAAACACGGGATGTATGAGTTATATTACCACTATTTACAGCGTTAGACATAAACGCCGTAAATAAAATGCTGTAAATAGTGATTTTTGTTGTAGTGAATGTCGCCCATGAGCGACGTCGTCCAGGAGAACCGTCTCATATATATATATATATATATAAACGATCCATTGCAGTCAAGACTGCACGGCCATTTGGCAGTGTTCCGGTGGTCGGTTCCAAATTCCGACCGTTGGATATGATGCTCACCCCCTACATGCCACGCCTGCAAAAAATCATACCAATCCGACGGTTGAAATTTTATAAAACCAACTTTAAGCAGACTGAAATTACCAAAGATTATATATAAATTTCATTTGTGCTGGCATGCAGTCCGGACTGCAATGAATTTTGTTTATTAGATTTTTCATACCTGTTATTCTTGCTGTTGTTTTCAAAACACTAGTATCATAGTATGAATAGAATATTTTGAAAAACTAAATATTTTTTTAAAGAAAAACACAGGAAAAGAAAGACCACGTAAACATGGGCTGCTGGAAAGAGGCGCAGTGTAGTTAATGAAAAAGAGTCCAAAGACAGTGACTCAGTGATACGAGCAGTCCTTATCGCATGGTCTTTGACGAGCAGTCGGCGGTGACCAACGTTTGGGTGGGCCGCCCAAAAACCTGCTGAAAATCCGCGCCACCTCTCAATCGTTTCTGCTCAAAAGCCGCGTGAGCCGTGGACCTTTCTCTACACGTACTGCTTCTTACCTGCTTCCCTAATATTTATGTTAAGTACTAAATGTACTACTCCACATATATCCTATTTTATTTTTAATACCACTTGACATGGAGCATAACAGAGCCTCTTCTGCATGGATTGTCGATTTCATTAGGTAATATTAAAAAATATTGTATAAGTCGTCTAGCATTTTACCTAAAGTTGCATATAAAGGAACAATTGTTTTATTTATTTACTTAGTAGTAATTAAGTAGGCTGATACACCAAATTTAAGAGACATTTGAAGAAAATGGCCCGAAGTGCATGTCACACGACCAACTACAGCGTTCACTTCTCATACTCTTAATTCCCCACATTAATTATTGTCACCCTTTCCTAAACAAACATCCTTTAAAAGTTAGGGTTAAATCTAAGGTGGGTCTTCTTCATACTATTTTAACAAAGTATCCCACCATACTAGTTGAACCTCAAACAGTGAGATAAATACTTAAACACCCTAGATGGATCTCAGGCAGGGCCGGCTCTAAGATTTTGAATGCCCCAAGTGAACTCCTAAAATGTTGCTCCTACTATATATCGATAAAAAAAAAAAAAAAATTATTCGTATAAAACTTTAGTTCTTAAACCTTAATTTTTCATAACCTAAAATCTATAACAACCAATTCACAAAAAAGATTTTCAATAGGCTGATCCCGAACCTCCTATCACTATTACAAATATATATATTTTTTAAAAGAAAAAAAATTAAAACTAATAATAATTAATTCAAAAGGAAAGTTTTTAATAGGCTTACCCTGAACCTCCTACCATTGTTATAAATATAATTAAACTAACAGCAATTCTATTCGTCCTCCCTTTTCGTCTTCCCTCGTGTAGCTGACTAACTTGAAACAATTATTTTGAAAAACTAATTGTTGAATTTGATGCTCCACTTATATATCAAGAATACAAAAAATCACATTGATCCAACGGTTGGTTTTTCAAAAAATAGACTGTGACAGTTTTTCACAATTTTTTCATTATTTTTTATAATTTTTTTCATTATTGCAAAAACCAACCATTGGATCAATGTGATTTTTTGCATTCATGATAATTATAAGTGGAACATCAAATGTAACGGTCGATTTTTCGAAATATCTATTCCAAGTTGGTCAAATGCACGAGGGAGGACGAAAAGGGATGCCAAATGGAATTTTCCTTAAACTAATTAATAAAGAAGACCTACAATAATCAATTCACAAGGAGAGTTGTCAATAGGCTCACCCAAAATTTCCTATCATGATTACAAATATATCAAACAAATAAACAAAACCTATAACAATCAATTAACAAAGAGGGTTTTCAATATACTCACCTCGATCTTTTTGTCACTATTACAAATATATCAAATAAATAAACAAGATATGCAACAAATCAACAATTAATTCACAATGAGGGTTTTCAATATACTCTCAGAGAGAGAGAGAGCTAGAGAGAGAGAGAGAGAGAGAGAGGTTGTTTGATTGAATCCTAAAAAGGGATGTGCATGGCCACAACTTTACGTGAATAATTGATGTGGCTTTGTCAATGGCCGCACCTTTTTGTGAAGACGTGATGTGTGAACAACTTGACCTCTTTCCTAAACAAATCAAACATCCTTTAAAAGTTAGGGTTAAATCTAAGGTGGGTCTTCTTTATACTATTTTAACAAAGTATCCCACCATACTAGTTGAACCTCAAACAGTAAGATCAATATTTAAACACCCTGGATGGATCTCAGGTAGGGCCGGCCCTGAGATTTTGGAGGCCCTAAGTGAACTCCTAAAATATTGCTCCTACTATATATTGACAAAAAAAAAAAAAAAAAATTTGTGTAAAACTTTAGTTCTTAAACCTTAATTTTTCATAACCTAAAACCTACAACAAGCAATTCACAAAAAGGGTTTTCAAAAGGTTGATCCCGAACCTCCTATCACTATTACAAATATATATATTTTCTAAAAGAAAATAAAAATTAAAACCAATAATAATCAATTCAGAAAGAAGGTTTTTAATAGGTTTACCTTGAACCTCCCATCATTGTTATAAATATAATTAAATTAACAACAATTATATTCGTCCCCACTTTTTATACTCCCTTTTTGTCCTCCCTCGTGCATCTAATTAACTTGGAACAGTTATTTTGAAAAACTGATCGTTGAATTTGATGCTCTACTTATACGTATCAAGAATGCAAAAAATTATATTGATCCAACGGTTGGTTTTTCAAAAAATAGACTGTGACATTTTTTCACAATTTTCTCATTATTTTTTACAATTTATTTCATTATTGCAAAAACCAACCATTGGATTAATGTGATTTTTTGCATTCATGATAAGTATAAGTGGAACATCAAATGCAACGGTCGATTTCTCGAAATATTTATTCCAAGTTGGTCAAATGCACGAGGGTTGACAAATGGAATTTTCCTTAAACTAATAAAGAAGACTAACAACAATCAATTCACAAGGAGGGTTTTCAATAGGCTCACCCCAAATTTCCTGTCATAATTACAAATATATCAAACAAATAAACAAAACCTACAACAATCAATTCACAGTGATTGTTTTCTATAGACTTATACCCAAATCTCCTATCATCATTACAAATATATCAAACAAATAAACAAAACCTACAACAATCAATTAACAAAAAGGGTTTTCAATATACTCGCCTCAACCCTTTTGTCACTATTACAAATATATCAAACAAATAAACAAGATATGCAATAAATCAACAATCAATTCACAATGAGAGTTTTCAATAGGCTCATTATATTAACCTCCCATCATCGATCATTACAAATATAATTACATTAATAAACAAAATTCGATTACAATTCTTGAATATAATTCTTTCCATAAATGTATTATACAAAAATAGCTAGAACAATGCTATCAAGAAATCAACAAAATTAATATTCTAAAGAAAAATACCCTTAAAAATTGTTAAAATTTTGATGCCTTAAGCGGAGGCCTCTTGGACCTACCCCCAGGGCTGGCCCTAATCTCAGTCATGGAGTAGGGATGGTAATTTGCTCCATCCTCGCGGGGACCCGCCCCAAGGTTATTTTTGAATTTTTCGGGGTACGGGACGGGGATGAGATTAAAAATAGGGTATGATGTAGGGACGGGTTAAAATGCCCCTCCCTGCCTATTTATCACTGTCCCGCAGGGATTCCCCATCCCCACTTATATAAATTTTATATTTACAACATATAATTGTATATGATACTTAAATTATAATTTATATATATTCTATTATATATAATATAGAATAGAATTTAAATTATTAATGACCTCCTAACTTTTATGTGCTTCTCATCAATTTTAACATTTTTAACCATTTTTTAATAATATTTGTTACTTGATTTTTTTCAATCTCGGTGATCTTACTACCAATCTAACATTTTCTCACCATTCTTATAAATTTCCTATATAATAAGTCAAGTCTTCCTTATTGTGTTGGGTTTGTTAACTCTCTCTTTCTTTTCAATTATTCAAGCTTCATCTTTGTTCAGGATGACATGAATGATATTGTTATAAGTTGCACTTTACATAACCATGTTGTTTATGTGTAAGGTGACCTCTATAGTCTATATTCTATAAGGGAAAAACACTAAATAGATTTTGAAAAACTGACCATTGGATTAGATGCACTTCTGATAAATTACATATTCGCCAACAATAAAAAACATCGAATGGTTATTTAAAAGAAAAAAAAATACAATTGGATAAAAATTATGACATTTTGAAGAATTAAAATTGTATAATTTTTCATTAACATTTGTCATAAACTGACCATTAGATCATTATGATTTTTTGCAAGCATGAAATTCATTACAATTGTATTTAGGGTTGTTTAGTGATAAGTCCTTTGAATATAAGATTTAGACTAATAAGTCCAAGAAAAAAAGTGATAACCCATAGGTCCTTCATTATTTATATGTGACAGAATTGGCCCCCCCCCCCTTTTTAACAAATTGCCGAAATATGTAACATTTATGATGATGCCTACATTTTTGAATTTAAATCTTCACTAGCTTTCACAAGTTTGTTCGAGGTCTCTTGCTGTTTTCGGTGGGTTGGTTTATCCTTTTTCATGAAGTCATGGTTGAGAAACGTAAGTTTCAATATCCAAGAACATATACATTTAGATTTTCTTTTGATTCTTCTGCATTTTATTAAATATTTCGGTAGGACAAAGGTAAAACACACACACATATTGTTCCTTTTTTGGATAATTTATTTGGTTGAGTTTGGCATCTCATTTATATTTTTATATTTGTTTCCTTTTTTTTTTTTTTTTTTTTTACACCGATTGTTATAAAGATGATAATTTTTTTCATTTTTTATTTTAGAAGAATCATCAAATGGACTGAAGCTATAATGTTTATGTTTAATTTTTCGGTCGAAGGAATGACTTGATACAAATCACCCATTCGATTGGAAAAAACAACCCAATATTTATATGTTGTGTTCATAGAAGATATAGATTTTTTTGTTATTTTCGTTTGTTTGCCACATAACTAATACTTTTTCATTGATTTTTTTCAAGAAAATCAACAAGATGGAGTAAATTTATATGTACATTTTTTGATATTTTCGTTTGATTAACATATGCATTTAAAAAAAAAAAATGCAGCCATTCATAAAACACATGTACAAATACATTGTTTATTTTATCAATCACATATTTTTATGATTTTCTTAATGTTTCTTTGATTAACTTGAATCCATTTTTACTAACACCAGTAAATTTCTATTATGTTCAAATGCATGACTCCATATAGTTTATTTAATAAAGTGTTTTGTACATATTCATTACATATTCCTCATTTTAGTTCAAAATTATATGTATTTGGATTGAAAAATTATCAATCAAACAGATAATTTCTAGCTGACATTCAATCAAACAAATAATTTCTCTTTGAATAAATTATAAATCTTAAGTAAATGTATGAAGATCTAGAATATAATGATATCTGTCCAATATGGAAAGGAATCTACCAAATGGAAGCTTTCAAATACTTTTAAATTTGAATTAATAAGATAAAATGGAAAGAATTAAAAAAAAGGAAAATAAATTGAATGTATAAAGTAACATAATAAAAGGATAAGATTGTCTTTTAAAAAATAAGTTGACTTTCAACAAATAAATTTAGAAACTGAAGGACCTAATGAGTTATGAAAAAATCTTATGGATTAAATGGGTTATAAAACTTAAATAAATGACTTTTGACTAAAAAAAACCCTTGTATTTAGTCCAACGGTCAATTCATCAAAATCTTTTCTACTATTGGTCCTACGCACACCACCTTATCCATAGTTTGACATATGATTTGTAAAACCAATATGGAATAGGTATTGTGATAAACTAATGATTGGATTAAATTATATGTGTGTACGTACACATGACACATCGTAACAAAAAATCAAATTGATCACCCGAAATGAATGTTGTAGAATGTTGTTCGGTATTTAAAACCAAGTTAAAAGTTGATGGAAGTCTTAAAAGATTGAAGGCACAACTTGTTGCAAAAGGATATAGCCAGTTCGATGTCAAAAATGCACTTCTTCATGCTTTGCTTTATCGAGAGAGAGAGAGAGAGAGAGGTTTGATTGAATCCTAAAAAGGGACGTGCATGGCCACAACTTTACGTGAATAATTGATATGGCTTTGTCGATGGCCACGCCTTTTTGTGAAGACGTGATGTGTGAACAACTTGAACTTTTCTAGACTAAAACTTTTCACATTCTGTGCAAAGTGCTAACTAAACTTGGTTAGGAAACTTAAAATAATTTTGCCTTTTTTTTGGTTGAGAAGTTAAATCATTGATGCGTGAACAACTTGAGTACTCCTTTAACAGAGATTAAAAATAAATAAATAAATAAATAAAACCCTAGACCTAGACTACTTCATGGTAGTTCCTATCCTAACTACCATCTATTAAACCGAAGCTAAGGAAATTCAAAGATGGACTTAAAACTAACTTGTTATTAATATTTATTTGATCGAGCACCATGTCAAATGGCAGCCTTAGGCTCTTGGGTTAATATAGTCCTAATTAATTAGCATAACTGCATTTTCAATTATTGATTCAATTAACAAGATTTGAGTTCTCTTTGGTGAGGTTAAAAGTGGTGGAAAACGTTGCAACTTTCCTTTGATATGACTGCACTCAGAAAGTGAAACCTTTTGTATTAAGATAAGAAAAACGTTTAAGTCATTTTGAGGTTCGCATGTCGATCACTCTGAGGTCAAAAAGTTGTGTATGTACTTTGAATTTTGTAATATTAAGGAGTTGATAGATATGATGGACACAGTGTATATATAGTTGCTTCATGCATAACCAACTGCTGAAATAAGTTTATAATACAATTCAGCAGATGAAATCAAAACATAGATATCAGAATTGTGATATTAATATAAACACAAATGTACATAAATTTATCTGCGTTTTGATTTTAGTCATTGGATTGCCCTATAAGCTAATTTCAGCTGTTGGATTACACATTAGTAGGCTAGCTCATAAAATTTCTGCTCGTTAAGGGATGACAATTTACCCCATTTCTTTCAGGGACCCACCCCGCCTTGTTAGGAGTGGTGTTTTTTTTTTTTTTTTTGGATAGGGGAGGGAATGGGGTTAAAATATTTTGCCTCCCAGGTTTTAGGGCCGGGATGGGTTTACCATGCCCCACCCTGTTTACCCACCCCGTCCCGCCTATTTTTTCCACCTGCCCTGCCTTGCCCTAATTATATAAATTTAATATTTTACCCTTATAATTTTATATTAGGGTTCTATACCAATAGGCCCTTGGTACAAGAGTGCTATACCAATAA
>JAESVK010000574.1:410873-422972 GCA_017140935.1 Hamamelis virginiana | reverse complement strand
CAAAATTATATTCTCAAATGTTTTGCTAATTTACCAACTTGAGTTAGTCCAAATTATCAAGGGGTAGGATTTGAGATAATTAATCTCTATTTCGAGATTATCTACTATTACATCTTAGAGCATCTCTCCAACCATGCTCCCTAAAATTTAGCCAAATGGCTCCCTATTTTAGCTAAAAGCTATTTTAGCTAACCATTTTTACACTATCTATTCCAACCATGCTCCCTATTTTAGCTAATCATAGAATATTTTATTTATTTTTAAAAATTTGACTTGAACAATTAATTTTTTTTCAACGGTTATATTTAACAGATATATTCCAACTGCTATACTTTACCGGATTTATTTTAAAATTTAAATAATAATAATAATAATAAAATATTCAAACGGTCATATTTTTACGGATATATTTTAAATTTTAAATAATAATAATAACTTTAATAATAGTCCAACGGTCATATTTAAACGGATATATTTAAAATAATAAGTCATTAATTATTATAATAATAATAATAGTCCAACAGTCATATTTTGACGGACATATTCAAATGGTCATATTATAACGGCTATATTTATGAAAAAACCCACTACTCCATCTATAAATAAGACCATTTGCTCTCATTTTCATCCTTCCCAAATCTATTTTTTCTACAACATTCATTCCGTTAATATTATCTATGGATAGTCGTCGTTTAGGTAGGCTCTTGTTGGAAGATAGTTCTTCTGATGATGAATTGGAATTGTTAGTAATAGCAGCTATTGACGAAGAGCAAAATGCTGCAAGAAGAAGAACATCACGACCTCGCGGTTCCATTTCGAGCCACGCTGTCATTCATCGTAACAGAGTTGGAGGTAATGAAAGACTCTATCACGACTATTTCTCTGATCAGTGTGTATATCCTCCTCATATTTTTCGTAGGAGATTTCGAATGAATCGCGATCTATTTATCCAGATTCAAACTATGGTGGAGGCAAATGATCCATACTTTGTCCAAAGACGTGATGCCTGTGGAGTTCTCGGTTTGTCGTCCCTTCAGAAGATGACAGTTGCTATTAAGATGCTTGCTTATGGTGTTTCAGCAGATTCAGTGGATGACTATGTACGGATCGGTGAAAGCACCGCCATAGAGAGTCTCAAAAGATTTGTAAAAGGAGTTATTGCAGTATTTGAAGATGAATATTTGCGATCGCCAAATGAACATGACACCGTAGACTACTGCAAATTGGCGAAAGTCGTGACTCTCCAGGGATGTTGGGGAGCGTTGACTGCATGCATTGGAAGTGGAAGAATTGTCTAGTTGCATGGCATGAGATGTATTCTGGTCATATACATGCACAATAGTTATATTGGAAGCCGTTGCTTCATATGATCTAGTATTGAGCCATGTACAAAGAGAAGGTCTTCATCGTTTGTAAAGTTTTTTCCTTTCGCCTTCTTTGAAATTGCCATTTGATTTGTAATATCATGATGTGATTCAAACGAATATTTCATGTTTTGATTAAACCCACCGTTGAGAAATTTATAAAATATGCATCACCTTGGGAATCCATCTATAAAATTAACCTACATTAAGCACAAAAAAATTAGCAATAATCTAAAGCCCAAATTATATAACAAATATCTAATAAGAAAAATTAAATAATTTAAGAAAGATTATAAAACATGCTTTGCATCTTGAGGTAGCCTTTTGAAAAAAAAAAAATTTATATGCAAAATTATGTGTTCAAATTTGGGATAGTTCCCTAACCATTCTTTTTGAATGTTATTTCTACCATCCGATTTCAAAATACCAATGTGGGTCTAATATTTTGAGAAACTAATTGTTGAATTACATATTTTACTTAGATACATTACGTATGCCAAAAACCACATTGATCCAACAGTCAGATTTAAATAAATCTTACATTTAAAAACAGCGATGTTTTTAATTATAAAATTTTTCACATGTACACTTTTCATAAACCAACCGTTGAATCACTGTGACTTTTGGCATAAATAATGTATATAAGCAGAATATGTAATCCAATGGTCATTTTCTCAAATATTAAACCCACATTGGTATTTTGAAAACAAATGATAGAAATAATGGAAAAAAGAATAGTTAGGGGAACCTATCCCTTCAAATATATACAAATAGATGTTAGATAAAATAATAAATACATATAAACAACTATTAATAAATACATAATTGTGAATTTAACAAAAAAATTTAAACAAAATTATCTTTGATGTAGACTTTAAGATGATTGAAGTCTTTAAAATTTGGGGTGAAAATAATATGATTTAAGATGATTGAAGTCTTTTGATTTTGCACAAAATGTGATCCTTTTATAGGGGTGAAAATATGACCGTTTGAAATTACCGTTCAGATACTTGTTTTACTTCAAAAAATGACCGTAGCCTTTATTATAATATTAGCATTTAATAATTGGCAAGGGTATCATGCTCGCCACATATGGAGTAGCTAAGGAGATGGGTTTAGCGAGTGCGTTGGAGTTGATCTTATAAATATGATGTTGTAATTGATATTTTGATGATTGTATTTAAAAAAAGAAAAAAGAAAAATTGGGCAATGATATTTGCACTCCCTTTATAGCTTCATGCACTCCTCCCTTTTAAGTCAGATTAATTTGAAAGTTTCATACTTCATATTATTCATAATACCAGAATTGCCATTAAATAACCAAAAGGTCTCCATTCAGCTAGCTTTTTCACCAAAATATGTATCAAATATTTTGATAAACTGATCATTAGATTAGATACATTTCTTGTGTATGTCATGCATGTTAAAAATAAAAGCGATCTAATGTTCAGTTTTGGAAAAAACTTACCGCAAAAAAATATTATATTTTTTTATTAATTAGAAATATCACAATTTTTTAGAGTGACATTTTTTAAAATCTGACCGTTGGATCATTGTAATTTTTGGCATGCATGACGTACATAATAAAAATATCTAATTCAAATAGGAATAATTGAATTGTCTTAATGGGAACTTTTGGCTATTCAAAGATAATTTTGGAACTATAAATAATATAAAATGGAAAATTTTTAGATAAAAGTTATTAGAATCAATGTAACAATATAAATTTAAGAGCCCTACCCAAAAAATATGCCACACTAATTCAAAAATATATATACATGCAAGACTTGTGAGGCTCAACTAATTTTTGGTAAGAATTTTATTTTATTTTTTATTTTTTCCTCCCTCCTGTATTCGGAGTGGGCTTTCATACATAGGTACACGTTTTCCAAGGTGGTCACAGATCATGTTCCAATGGGTAGTAGCAAGTGGTCTTCATTTGTCATCCCTTACGTTATGTCCTGTTCCCAAAGTCAAATGAAATCTCTGACGGACCGTTCAGATTTAATTTCTATAGTCTTTGGGGTGCGGAAGCTCACACCGGATAATGTCGAAAGAATTGGACCACACTGCCGCTCACCACCATTGACTGCAATACTAAACCTTTTATGATTCAACGAATCTCTCAAAATTGGGTCACTGTAAATTCATCTGACGGTCCCAAATCTCAAATTAGGGTTCTATCAAAGAATCTGTTTATGGCAAGTCGCTTGTCATAGTCTCTCCTTCTCTAGATGACAGACAAGAGAATTTATGACACTTCTATACGTGGAAATAATTACTTGTCATATCCACAAATGTTCTATACAGTTCTTATAGGATAAGGCCTTAACTTCAGTATAAATTTCCATGCAAACGCCTACTCATTTCTTCAAGAGAGAGAAAGAGTTCAGTGTAGAGAGAGAAAGTTAAGAGAGAGAGAGAGAGAGACGTACGTGTAGCTAGCTAGCTATGGAGGAGAATACTGTCAAAGAAAACAAGGCCAGTTCGTTTCAAGTAGAACAACAAGGAGAAGAATTAGCATCGTCTGCAAGTCCACTAAAGAAAATAATCATGGTTGCATCGATTGCAGCTGGAATCCAATTTGGATGGGCTCTGCAGCTTTCACTTTTGACTCCATACGTTCAGCTCCTCGGCATTCCACATACATGGGCCGCTTACATCTGGCTCTGCGGCCCAATTTCCGGCATGTTAGTCCAGCCTATAGTCGGCTACCACAGTGACCGCTGCACCTCCCGTTTCGGCCGCCGCCGCCCCTTCATTGCTGCAGGTGCCGCCCTAGTAGCCATCGCAGTTTTTCTAATTGGCTTCGCCGCCGACCTCGGCCACCGCTTCGGCGATCCGCTTGAAAAACCTCTGAAAACTCGCGCCATTGCCGTATTCGTCGTCGGATTCTGGATCCTCGACGTCGCTAACAACATGTTACAAGGACCGTGCCGAGCTCTTCTTGCCGATCTCTCCGGTAAAAATCAAAAGAAGACGCGCACAGCCAACGCGTTATTCTCTTTCTTCATGGCCGTCGGCAACGTTCTCGGATTCGCCGCCGGCTCATACACTCATCTGCATAATATCTTCCCCTTCACAAAAACTAAAGCATGTGATGTTTACTGTGCAAATCTCAAAAGCTGTTTTTTTATATCTATAGCACTGCTGCTAACGCTAACGACATTAGCGCTCTCTGTAGTACGTGAAAATCCACTGGAACCGGGAAATGCCGGTAATGAAGGAGAAGAAGGGGAGTCTGTAGAACGGGAACCATTTTTTGGGGAAATATGGTCTGCACTAAGGAGCTTGCAGAGACCCATGAGGGTGTTACTTTTAGTGACGTGTCTTAACTGGATTGCTTGGTTTCCGTTCTTGTTGTTTGATACTGATTGGATGGGGAGAGAGGTGTACGGAGGGAAAGTAGGGGAAGGGAAGATGTATGATCTTGGGGTACGTGCGGGTGCATTGGGGTTGATGCTGAACTCGGTAGTGCTGGGTTTCATGTCTCTGGCGATGGAGATCTTGGCACGTGGTGTGGGGGGTGTGAAGAAATTGTGGGGGTGTGTTAATTTCTTATTGGCTTTTTGTATGGGGATGACTGTGTTGATCACTAAGTTGGCTGAGTCGACCCGGCGAGTAGCCGCCGATGGGAGTCACCCTCTGCCGCCACCAGTGGGGGTGAAGGTCGGCGCGTTGACTCTATTCGCGGTGTTGGGTATTCCACAAGCGGTGAGTTTCTTGTCTTGTACAAACAAATTACTCTATGCTTTGAAAATCCTTTTATGCCTTCCCTTATTTGGTTAATCATTTTTAACTATTTTACTATATATCCTGTTGGGGTGTGGGGGGTTTTTGGTGTTGATTCGTGATTATTTGATTGTATTAGTATATTAAAATAGTTTCATTTGATTGTATTATTTGATTTTCTTATTTATATTATTACAACAATTCTATATAACCAGATATTTTAACGCGAAACTAAAAATTATTCCGATGTGTTATGATTTGAGTAGTGTATGAAAATGAATGAAATAGTATAATATAAGAGACCTTACAACTCAAAACAGGACACATCGGGATGATTTTTAATATCAAAACATGACATATCAGGATAATTTTTAATTTTGGATTAAAGTGAATGGCGCTATAGTATTTTTCATATTATTATTAATAAATTAAAATTTTTTAAATAATAAACTTAAAAAATGCTTATTAAATAGTTTTTTTTTTTTTTTTTTTTTTAGTAATTTTTGATGTTGAATAGATAAAATTGAATGAGTTGTTGTTACCTCTAGGGAGGCCACAAGTTAAATAGGTGGCTAAAATTAGACGTGTGGTCTGTTCCGTTGAGACAGACTCCAAAGTAGTCTGTCTTAAGGGTGAAGAAGCTGAATTGGATCAGGCGTGTGTTTAACACGCTCCATGTAAGGTTTTGTATTTTTTGGGTGTTGGAATCCCTGCTGGGGTGCATGGCGCCACGTAAAATTTTAATTGGAAAAAGGTTGGCGCAGAGTTGTTTTGGATTGTTCCACGATGATTTTAATGCTATCATTTATTGTTCCAGAGATGATCTTATCTTAAAATTAAAGTTCTTTGTCATGCACTCGTACGTGGCTGCTTTAAGAAGGGGAGCCAATGGTTTTTTCACACATGTAGCTGGTTTTTGCGTTACATGCAACCTACTTTTTTAATTTTTAATTTTTATAAAAATTTCTTTTTCCGATGAGAAACTATTTTTAATCTTTTGTTCTCTTAAAGCAGAACAGCCACCCGGGTCCCGGCTGGCCAAATTTAATTTACACCAAAATGATTGATGAGTTTATACCAATGTTAACCGGTTTGACAGAGAATCAGTCTCCTCTCCTATTAGTTTGACCCACAAAAATTCATTCTAACTTAAAATTTGTTTTTTTTTTTTTTTTTTTTTTTCTTTTTTTTGTAAAATCCGGTCGATCCACCGGTTCAACCGTTGGTTTAATAGATTTTTCAACAGTTCACTTGAACCGGTCGGTTTTTTCAATTTTATAAAAAGCCTAAAATTCTTAAAAAGAGCAACTCCTATAATTAAATATGAATTGATTTGTATGGAAAAAGAAATAAGATAAAAGTGACAAGAGAGGAATTCTCTAAAATAGTAAAATGGTTAAGCTGATAGTAAATTAACACTCTCATGCCTCTTTTTCTTTGTTTTTTTTGTTTTTTGTTTTTTTTTTTTTTTTGTTTTTAGTTGAACTAACTCAAGTACGCAACTAGCAACTAGCAACTAGAAAGAAATAACTCCAGAAGTCCAAATTTTTTTAGTTGAACTAACTTTAGTTTTATAGAACATTTATAGATTTTTTTTATTTTATTTAATAAATAATTAAGATATTATAACGTCATGATGACGTCACGGTTCAATCCAGTTGACCCGACGGTTGAACCAGTTGATCCTTAACCCGGTCACTTTTTTGGTTCAGTGAACGGTCTGAATTTTAAAACATTACTATTTTTAGAGTATATATGAAATAGGAAACTTTGTGCAAGTATTTTATATATATAAAAGAAATGCAAAGTGGAGTAGAATTTAAATAATTTCTTTTATTAAATAATGTGACGCATTTATGTTATTATCATATTAATATAATAATTGATATGACAGCTAATATAGTATAATATATACATCAATCACTCATATTATGTGTATGTCCATCACTTGTTATACCAAATATGAGAGAAAATGTTATAAAGTTTTGATCCATACAATACTACTCTTTTACACGTACGGTTAGTGGATTGATATATTGTTAAAGATGGGTATAGATATTTTACCATCCTACTTAAATGACATCGTTATTTTGATATTTGAAAGTTTGGAATTTATTTTTATTGTTTTCCTTTTTCTTTTCAAGATGTATCACAGAAAAATACATGCACCAGCAAGCTAGAATTTAGTTTATAACACTAACATTATGTTACATTTTTATTTTATGAGTAGGTGACATACAGTATTCCATTTGCTCTGGCATCAATATTTTCCAACTCTTCTGGTGCAGGTCAAGGTAAAGTTTGTACCCATTTTGAATCAATATTAGGGATTACTGTGGCACTCAGCTTGAGACTATTTGGCTATTTTATTTTTCAGGGCTTTCTTTGGGAGTTTTGAATCTTGCAATTGTTATACCTCAGGTAATATTTCTCTTTTAGTTTAGATACATAGACCGTGCCCTCATTTGGATGTGGGTTCACTTAAATCGATCCCACCCAATATGAGAGGACGGTCTAATTAATGGCATGACAATTTGTGTAATATTTTTCATGTAAATTATTCCATTATTTGTTGCATGCATGGCCGCATTGGTTTGAGCTTTTGGTTCCTTTAATCATTCTCATTCCTTAATTATATATACGTGGGTAATGGGTTTGATTATATTATCAAGGGCGCGCCCGTTTGCATGTGTTAGTTTTTTTTTAAATTACTTTTTGGAAAACTAACGACTTTCCACATAATTTTTAGAGTTATGTTAAAACTATTTCTCCACATATCAAAATTTTCTTACTAGAAGTGACTATGGTAAAAGTTGTGGTCCTATAGCTTTTACCACAATCACTTTTAAATTTTAATATTAAAATTTTGCCAACCATTATATCACCCTTCAACTTGTTTAGAAATAATTATCATTCCATCTCTTTGGTGAGGTGGAATTTGAAGCTCCAAAAATGATTTTATGAAAAGCTAATACAAACGGACCCTAATCGATGCTCTTCTTTAGTTCCAAATAAAAAAATCCCTCACGAAGTGTTTATTAATTTCAAAAAGGTGTTTTTTTTATAATAAAAAAATGATTATTTTCAATTATTTTGATAATTTTATGAGAGAGAATGTAAAAGTTTGAATATTGATAGTACGTAGCCACTTTGTATAGTATCAAAATTTAACACACTTTAATTTTTTAGATAATTGTGATAGACAAGTAATTTAAGAAAAAAAAAAACAGTCAAATTGTATAAGAAATCAAATATTTTTCTTTCTCGTTTTCAAATATTTTATTTAGATCAAAATATCCTTTTAAGTTCTTTCAACTAAATATATATGAACATTTCATATTTTTCTTACACCAACTATTATTGAATAAAAATTAATAATAAAAATCATAGTGATCTAACAATCAGTTTTCAAAATATAGTTTGTAAAACAGTATTTACTGTTGGATGTTGTAATAATTGTTTAACAGTTTGTATTTTGAAAATCAACCGTTGGACCACTATAATTTTTAGCAGACATGATATATATAAGAAGATTATCTAATTCAATGATCGATTTTTCAAAAATACTTATTCTGATGGTGGGTGATCCTTAATGTATCTTTACCTGATATAATAAAGCTAATTTAATTTGGTTTTGTGATTAATGCTGAAACATGCAGATGTTGGTGTCTGTGGCCAGTGGACCATGGGATGCCCTATTTGGAGGAGGTAACTTACCCGCATTTATTGTGGGGGCTGTCGCAGCAGCAGCCAGCGGCGTGCTTGCACTTACCATGCTACCATCTCCGCCGCCTGACATCCCGGCAACCAAAATTACGAGTACTAGAAGCATGCCTCACCTTTGAAAATGGTTGGGTTGTTGGAGTCATGCAAAGACTTTTTTTTGTTTTTTTATTATCTTTTTTGTTTTTTATTTGGGCTGCAAGACTGCTTTCACGATGCCGTTTTCCATCGTAATAGAATCAAGAAAAGTGCTGTAACATCAGATACTTTAACTCGAAATTAAAAATTATCCTAATGTGTCTTGCTTTGAGTGGTGAGGTTCCTCCTCTCAAACTGATTCTATATTTTTTCACACACCACTCAAAATAGGACACATCAAGGTAGTTTTTAATTTCATATTAAAGTGTATGGTGCTATAGTATTTTTGTAGAATCAATGGCTGCATGCATATGCTTAAGCATGGCACAAAGTCATGCAAGCGTAATATTCCAACCCATCTTTGCATTATGGTGATCTGTGAGTTTAATGATGCTTGGATGCATACACGAATAATGTTATACATTGCTACAACGAATCATTACATACAAGTATCGCTACAAGAAGGAAATGAGAGTAGTTTTGAAAAATCACCAATAAATGGATAGTATTTATTTCTTATGGTGATAGCTTGTGCCAATGCATAGCATTTAACGTCTTTTAGAATACAAAGGCATGTCAGAATTGTGTAGTTTTAAATGGTAAGCCAATTCTTTAACTCCAGAAGCCAAAAAATCCGATGAAGGCTGAAATCAATTTGGAATCGATTTTCAACTGATTAATAAGCCACTGTGTAAGCTAGAATGATCAAACGATTGATTGTCGATCTTCGAATGATCAACTGATTTATAAACGGTCATTTTTTAAAATGTCATCTTGAAAATTATTATACTTAGATATTAACAAATAATAGAACTTTTAATATTGAGATTTTTTTAAATTTTATCAGATCATTGTAATTTTTGGTATTTATGACTTACATAAATAGTGTATCTAATCCAACGGTTGGTTTATCAATATACCAGTCCCTTTAATTTTATTATTAGTATTTAGAATTTTTATATGTAAATAAATAATAATAGTGTAAAAAGAGAGTAACAAGTAAATTTATAATATCTAATTTTATTTTTTTACAATTGTATTATAAATTTATAATGTTACAAAAATTCAAAAAGAATATTGTATGTTGCATATAATCATGTAATAATAAAAATAAATATATTTTAATACCAGCGGGTTTTGGATTGGACATTCGGGTTGGATTTCAGATTGGATCGAATTACAAAATAGTAAAATACCAAATTCAAGGACATACCGGTTCGAATTCAATTCAGATTGAGGAACTTGAATAGGGACCAATCTGAAATCAATCAATCCAGTTCAGTTCCGAATTAACCTGATCGGATCAGATTCCAGATTAACCCGTTCCGAGTTGCACCCTAATTAATAGTACGTAATTAAGATGCTATGGAATCATTATTATTTATTAGTTAATCATTAATTTGACTTTTATTGGTCAGTAAAACTAAATTTGAAGGTACAAAGGTTCAGCTGAAGTGGGAAAAGGGCTTACAGTAACCCATTCCATTCATTGTAAGAATGATTACCCTAAAGTATTCCTTAAATTCCCTTTAAATAACATCATTTTTATTAAATAACGTCATTTTAATTACACAGTGTCATGCATCTATACAAAGTAAAACGATAACCATGTACATAATCAAAATTTTATTGAGTAATATTTTTGTGAAAGAAGTGATATATATGCTCAAATATGCTTTTCCCATAGAGTGGATTTTACCGGGGTAAGATTGAGAAATATTCCATTGGGCTTTGAAATAATCCTATTTGCATAAATTAAAATCCATGTTTCTTTATTTATAAGGATGCAAGTTACAATGATAAAACTTAAAATTGAAAGTATATACATAATGGTAAATTGAAATTCTACCAGGTTGAGCTTCAACAATGCAGAGATTGTAAGTATTTAGCCAAAGTTCCAGCTGCTATGTAGGAGGGTTGATTGGGGGTTTTTGGGTGTGGGTATTTGGGTAGGCATCGAATATGTATAGCATATTTGGAGCGAAGGATATATCAATTGAAGTTACAGTCGCAAAGCATAATTTGCTTACCCCTATTCGGTAATTTGGCAGAGGTTTCTCACAATTTCTATAGATTTTTCGTTTCACAACTATTCCTTTTAGGGTTACAAGCAATCGTCGATATAGTTAAATTATGTACCAACCAAAGTTTGGGTTTAATTATCCTGTATGCTAGTGATTGGAGCAATGAATAATAATAATAAAAAAAAAAAAACACAATCAGACATGAGAACACAAGATTTACAAGAAAAATCCTTGCGAGTAAAAAATCTTGGGAACACAAAAGCACTATGAATAAGTGAAGGTTTACAAAATACTCAACACTACCCACAGATTACGTTTAAGTTCATAAGCCAAGTAGCAATCCCAATCTCGAACCTTCTCTTGAGTGAGTACGTGATCGTGCTTCACAGTTTTTCCATGAAGTGATCTCCAGAATTCGCATTCCAAGTACTAAGCTCCACAGCAACCCCTAGAGTACTACTGGCAATTGATTTGAGCTCTCGAATCTCTCCAAGATGTAAAACAGCAGTTGTATATGTTCGATGATCAATAAACATCAATGAACATGCATATTCAAGTTCTCTGGAAGGTAAGGGAATGAGGTCGCATGTGCATGCTAATTGATGAGGTTTTCTCTCCTAGGCACAAATTCCTCTATGGTAGGTTCTCTCTGCTATAAAATAATCTATTAAGGGTATTTAAACTAGAAAGAAAGACCCCACAATCAGTATACCTCATATAGGTCAAAACACAACTTCAAAACCATATTTAGATTGAGAGATTTGGAGAGGAGATGAGGATTTTATTAAAAGAAAAGAAATAAAGGATAGAAAGTTTGATAATTTTCTCTTCACCCTATTTAGATAGGTAGGGGAGAAAGATGGGGAAATATAACTTTCGCTCTCATTTGGTTAGTGAAAAAACATACACACCCTTAGATCATGATTAAATTAACACTTAATCTATCATGATTAATACCCTAACTATCAAACATCATCCATGATGAGCAACAACAAAGTATGTATGAACATATGGAAGAACCTTAGTTAAACTAATCACAAACACATGGTATGCATGATAATATCATCACATAAACAAGTGATTTATCAAGATTGATCCATGATCAACACAATTATCAT
>JAESVK010000574.1:325866-343526 GCA_017140935.1 Hamamelis virginiana | reverse complement strand
ACCCATGAGGACAAAAAAATTATTCATTTACGGAAGACCAGCTCACACCTGCAAATTTGCCTAAAAAACCTACAGGTTTTCTTTACAGTGAATTGAACTCCCAAGTAGAGAATTCTGTCCTCCAGCCTTTGGATAAATAAAAACCAAAAAATAGAAGACTACGCCTCTTGGCCATTGCAGTGAATTGTGTTTTACCTACTAAAGCTGTAAAAACAAATGGGGCACTTCTGTATTGTGGTATTGAGTTATCACTCATCATTTATCCTAATAATGGAATGAGTCTTCACCCCTCCCCCATCCAGCACAAAAAAAAAAAAAAAAAGAAGAAGAGAAAAGTGCAAAAAGGAAAATCAAAGTCAATGTAGCTTTCCTAAGCCATTGTTGCCTAGTTCTTTTTTCGTTTATTTTATTTTCTTAGTTTTTATTTTATCTACATGCAAACAGAAAGCACTATCTGATCCTTATAGAGGAAGCAGTACATCAGCTCCATGTGACCAAAACTCTAAGACTCCATGCATTGTTGTTTTGGAGTTACTCCTTGATCATTCATTTAGCTTTCTTTGACTTCTATATTCTAAGTTTGGCCTTTCCAACTGTATCCTAAGTCCACATAGGAGGAGTGAAGTTTGGTGCCAATTTTAATCCATTCTTGCTTTAACACAAGTTTTTTCCCCAAGTACTTGTACAAGCCAATTTAACTCTCCAAGTTACAATTGTTTAGTTTGGTTACTCTTCTTGTTCTTTTTTTATTATGGACTTTTATTTAATCCAAGGAAAGTGACGAGCATTCTGGCAGACAACTAGTTTTATGAAATTTAAGCCAAGTTTCTTATCTAACAAATATTCATGTGTATTCTGGCAGACAATTATTTCATGCATCTGATGGTGGAACTCTTGCTTTGGATTGGCTACTGAATTCTGATGGTAAATAATTTTTTGTATTTACCTTAGTAAATGATTTTGGCAACATTTACATGTACATGCCTACATATCCATATATGGATGTTATGCACGTATCACATATGTATGTGCGTATGTATGTATGTATGTATGGCATATATGTGTGTGTGGTAAATGTGTTACTTGTTAACAGCCTCTGTCGTTCGCACCTCAATGGGGACAAACCACCCTCCTCTCCCAATTTATTAACTCTTTGAATTTCCCGCGAAAGTTCATTTTTGAAACCTTAACTCGACCAAACATCTCTTTATCCCACTTCTTCAATTCCTTCTTTAATGCTTTAATCTTTTTTTCCAACCACATAGCTGCAAGAACCTTGGAATGAAACAAGTTCCACCAACCTTAAACCACCTCCACAAACCCTTCTGTGTTTAGCCACATGTTTTCAAACTGTAATGGGTTATACCCATGTCTTAAACCTTACGTATCAATTACAAAGGGAGTATGGTCTGAATTCATAGCATTCTATCAATCTATAATGTATGTTAAGGTATGTACATGATGGGAATTTAATATTTGTGATATTTTATGCTGACATTTCTAGTATAGATGTGTGATAGCAACTTTCTGGCTACTATTTTTCTTTTCCTTTTTCTGCTGAAATGCTGACATTTCAATCTATTACCTGCCCTATCTTTTGGCTATTAGTTTTAATTTTACCCAGATGACTTGTTTGTATTGTCAGAACTTAAGAAATGATTATAGGAGCCTTTATGTTACACTCACTTCTTCTTGTTGATTTGGGATAACATATTTTATAGCATTATGGGAGAAAAGACAGCTTGTAATGAGTCTGGATATCAATTTTATATTTAACATATGCAAACCTCTTCATTTGAGGTTGGCTATACGTGGATGTTGATTCAGCGAGCTGGCGGCTGCATTCGCAAGTTGATTTACTTGTAATTTTTTTATATTGTGCACTTGTGATTGAAGTAGTGTAAGACCAATGACTTTAGCAGATCTGGTAACCCTTTTATATTTGCTGATTCATGTGTCTATTTATTCTATAGTTTTGGGAGGTGCTTTTCACATGAATAATGCCATTTCTAAAGATGATACAACCCCTATTGTGGTAGTGATCCCTGGCTTGACGAGCGATTCTGCTTCTACTGTAAGTTTTATACCTTGTGCCATAACACCTCATAATTATGTCTCAAAGTGCTTCCTGATGTTACTCTGGCTTTTGGGAATACGAAGATCAATTTTGTATCAACTTGTATGATTTGTTACCTGTCTAGATTACACGTTGAGTTAGCTGGTTGATTTGAATCTATAAACCCAAAAAAAGAACTCATTGATCACTTGAAGGCATAGAGGTAATTGTATGCATGCTTGATAGCATCACTTGGTTTTTGAGGACCTCAATTGAGGACTCTTAAAATTATGTCACCGTTTCGACAGTCAATAGCTCATTTTATTAGAAAACTCAAAAATATTTTATCAAGTACTCATCCATGTTAGGACTTAAGACTCTGTGGTTCAGATGCTATAAAGTTCTATTTGAGATTTAGGTTCTTTAACCTTGCTAATAATATTCAATAGGTTATAGAACTGTAGAGCCTCAGGAGTTGATCTTACGCATAATGAATTGATATGGTTTGATATTGATTCAGACAATTCAAAATACTTAGATTAAAAGGTTATGCTTTTGGAAATGATGTGCATCCAAGAGATACATGTGGATAAAATTTTGAAGCATTGAAGAGGCCCTAAGTTCCAATTTGTATACGAGTAGTTTCCCTGTAGGTAAATTACTTTTGTGGTTATTTTGGGGTGTTCATTTATTTGAGAAAGCTACAAAATATACGTTAAACGATATATTGAACAGATCAGTGGAAAGGTGTGGATGAAAAGGTTTTGTTACTGTTAGTTGAGAAGTTCATCCTTATCAACTA
Organism: Hamamelis virginiana; assembly: GCA_017140935.1. Lineage (NCBI taxonomy): Eukaryota > Viridiplantae > Streptophyta > Magnoliopsida > Saxifragales > Hamamelidaceae > Hamamelis > Hamamelis virginiana. The sequence continues at coordinate 340,668 of JAESVK010000574.1, read as the reverse complement.
TGCAATGTATAGCATATTGATTTACTTGCCATCTTTTCTAAATGAATGGAAAGGTGTTCTTGATAGGGTGCAAGAAGCCTAGCCATTTTTGTGGAAGATTCTGTGGGTAAGCCTTGGATCAACTTTCAAGGCATCTCATGGTTTAGTTTTTTGAAGCTTTTATGTCAAACAGTAGATGAGTGGCGTGAATTGGAGTAAGTTTTGGCTAAGTAAATACTTGGAAAATAGCATTCTTGTTAATGATATTACAGGTGAGGTTCGAGATTTAGATCTCAAGGTGAAGGGGTCCATGGCGTAAATGGATTATGGAATAATAACGAAACTGAAATTAAATTTGATGTAGATACTGTTGGAGAGTATATATATATATAGATAGAGTCCCGATCTAGTAAGCATATGCTGACTCTCGCGAAAGTCAGCATGAAGCTCATAGGGAATTATGAGATGCATATTTTGAAAAACCGACCGTTGGATTAGATACCCTTGTTATGGATGTCACGTTTGCCAAAAATCACAGTGATCCGATGTAGGCATCTTAGAATATAGACTGAAAAATTCCGACCGCTGAAAATTATCACAGTTTTTCTCCGTGGCTATCTGGAAATCGATCGTTGGATCACTGTGATTTTTGCATGCCTAACATGCATAGTATCTAATCCAATGGTAAGTTTTTCAAAATATGCATCCTACAATAAGCTTCATGCTTACTTTCGCAAAAGTTAGCATGTGTTGATAGGATCACTTCTGTATATGTATATTTGAAATTTAACGTAAAGTTGTATTATACGCATAAAAAGCCAACAATGCTGTTCTACCTTGACCAAATGAAGCAAAAACCCAACCCTTGACACTGTAATCCCAACTAGACCACTAGAAGGGGGGGGGTGGGGTGAATAGTGTCTAAGGCAAACCTAAGCCAATTTTTTTTTGCGCACACAAATATATTAAGACAAGAATCAAATAAACACAATAATATGAACAAAATCAAGTAAGGAGATAAAGAGATAGAGAGATAAAACATAAGATGTTAATGTGGTTTGGTACCAAGCTTAGGTCCACGCCTTAAGCACCAAGCTTAAGGATTTTCAATTCACTATAATGATTCCTTTCACCGGTAGAGATCAAACCTTACACCAAATGATTTGAACTTGACCAACAAGCTCTAAGTCCTTTAAGGGTTTCATCAAACTGTAGCCCACAAATGAGTACAGGAGTAGAGAGTACAAGAGATCGCTTCAACAAGCTGATTTGTACAATAAATATGCTCACACTAGCAGCTCTTCAACTATTAAAGACTAATGAATGATCAAAGAGAGGTAACTATTCAAAGAGGAGGAACGAGAGCTTAAGTGATTTGAATAAATGCACTAGGTAACTATCCAAAGAGGAGGAACGAGAGTTTAAATAGTCATTCAACCAAATAGAGTCGTTTCCCACCTATCCAATCACAATTTTGGTGGTTGAGAGCATTAAATGCAACATATATGAAAATCTGTGTGCACCGTTCGAACGGCCCAAGAGCCCGTTCGAACGGACTAGCCGTTAATGTTAAAACCTATGAAACTCATTCGAACAGCCCGAAGCACCTTTCGAACGCCTTAGTAAAAATCCCATTTTTTGTTTAAACAGCTATATCCTCCGAAACAAAGCCTTTGTTCTATTCAAACGGGACTTTCTCCATTCGAACGGCTTTGCCAGAATTTCATATAAAACGAATTTTGTTCATAAAAAGGCATGGGGCCATTTCAACCAAACTCGGGATCTTTTAAAGACCATTTCAAATAATGACCAAGGTTCATATGAGGATATGGTCAATTTATGGTTCATTTGAGCATGTATAGACTTTAGCAATTTAGAGCTTTACAAAGATTCCTAAGACACTCAAATGTAAAGGATTACAACAAGTGCAAGTCCTTGAGGTGTCTAGAGTCTTCATCCAATTTGTGCTCGAGTCTTCATGAGGCTTGCTTGGGTTTCCATGATGCATGAAAGTGAATGTCACCATGTTTGAACTTTGCATCACTTGATAAATAAATTAGCACACAAGACATGTTTGTCATCATCAAAACCTTGACCTAAAAGGTCAAGAGAGTAGCCATAAGGCTAACAGATACAGAACACTAAAATGCAACAAATTCTCAATAGAAGTTCAATTAGCATTAAACTTATCCGAAACATATTGCCAAAAGCCGCATGCTATGTCAAGTTGACGAGCCAAGGGCTAACTGAAAATCACAGAAAACCTCATGCAATTGAAAATGAGTAGCCAAATATAAGTGAAAAACTGCCGGAGATTCTAGGAAACCTTCCAGCAACCAAATAATTCTTTCTCCTAATATTCTTAGGCCAAAATGATCCATATATTTTTTTACTGTTGTACCTGGCCATGAATGTACAATCCACCATCTATAAATCTTCATAGTGCTTGAATTACCTAGAATGTTTAGAAAAGGCCTCAGAAACTTCAGATAAGTATTACTAAGAACATTGGTATGATCAATATTCTTAGTATATTACTAAAAGTATATTAGTATACTAGAATATACCTTTTGCTGCCATTGATGTTGACTTCATCCATATTGATGTTGACTTCAAGGGTTTGGTTCTTGATTGATGCCTGAGAAGAATTTCCCTAGCATCCAATAATATCATTCGATTCATCTCAACAAAGCCTTAATCCCATCTACATTTTGTCGGTTATATGAATCCTTTTTAGCCATTTAGCTCTATCAAGGCTGATATCAATTGATAGATCATTAACACAAATGTCCTTTCTTATGACCTCGGACCACGTTATTTTGGTCTTTCCTTTTCTTCTTTCAAGACCTTTAACTTGAATCAAGTCATCCTGATGTAGCCACCCAAGAGCCTTTCTACTCTATTCTAAGTCACTAATCATTTGCTGTTCAATAGGTCTTTATTTTAGCTAAAATATGTTGTCTTTTAATAGTTTTAGTATGTAGCATCTGTCACAGCCTTGTCACTCTAGCTTTTCTTATTAGTTTGTTACAACTTCTTCTAGAAAAGTATTAGTCAGTCTGGGGGAATATTCTTCGGGTTTTGATATATTTTGATTAGAGAACAGATCTGAAGAGAGTTTTTCTCTTCTTGTCTTCCATTTTCTTGTAATTTCTGGCAAGATGCTTTAATGAGAATGCAATCTCCTTCCATTTTCTTGGCTTCCAACCACTGGTTCCGTCACATCCTTTCTCATTGGTACATTACTAGTTCTTGATTACATAAGACCAAACCATTTTCGATGCACTTTTAAATATTTTTAAGTGTTGATCTCTGTTTTTAAACAAGTGTTAGTGATAATAAGATCATATGCCATAGTGAATTCTAAGATAGTATCTCCTCCCTCATTCCTTTCTCCTAAAGCGTAACTTCCATGAACCCTTTCTTATCTTCCACTATAATTCCCGACATGATCATTTAAGTCCCCTCTGATAAAGATCTTCTGCTCGTTAGGTATCCCTTGAATTAGTTCATCCATTTGTCCCAAAATTATCGCTTAATGGATTTTATCTGACTCTACTTGGGGTGCAAAGACACTAATTATATTGATCGCCTCTTACCTTGATACAATTTTTATTTCTTTAATTCAGTCCTATGTTACTTGGATTCTTTGCTTTACCTTGAAGTACCCATATCTGATAAGGGTACTCCTGCCAGATAGTACTAAATGGTGCAAAATCTTTGGAAAATAGACGAAACCGACACTTGGACACGTTCTTGCACCCAACACTTGTACCCGAGACCGAGTAACATAGATTCTATCACATTTTCTATTAATGTCTGCGACTTCCTCTTTTAAATCTTTATTTATAATTATTCCTACTCCATTCTTATGTTTTTCCTTTCTTGTATACCCAAGTTTATTTCCTCGATTTTCAAATTTCCTTGATTTTTCTCTTACCTACTTAATTTCTTATAAACGAGCTCTATTAATTATTCTTCAAATTATTGTATCTACTAATTTAATCCCTTTACCTGTTAATGTTCATATATTCCAGGTTGCTAACAAATCCTATTCTCATGGAATAACTTCTTTATCCACACCCGTCCATTAAAATGTGAGAAACCTTACCTATTTCTCGCTACATTCGGGCACCGATGTAGCATGGGAATGCCTTAGGTACCTTTTGCTTATTTTTCATTATACCTGGGATCTGATACAATGAGCTGCTAGTGAGGACTGCCCCAACTTGTTTCATAAGTGGATTCGTGTTCATAAGGTGTGACTATAAGTTTTATGTTGGCTGTGTACATACTACAACCCTACTCCTTCATCCTCGTTTGGGACCGGCTATGGAAAAATATAAGACACTATCCAATTCTATTCTAATTTGTCAGATTATTTTTAGGGACGGAAATAGCCCCATATGCTAGAGACAATAACAAAAAATAAATATAAATGGTAACAAGGGAAACAGAATTTGACTGTCTACCATAACATTAGGAATAGTTCCCAATTCCATTCTTTTTACTTGTGTTAAGGGATCATATTGAATGATTGACTTGTCTAACTTCTTACAATATGTATTACAGTCTTACTAGTGTTGAGGGTACCCTTTTGATTGATTGACTATTATATTACTTTTTACAATTTGTATTGCTGTATATATTGCCTTAAATATAGCTAGATTGGGATAAAATGTTGTTTTTCCTGTTATTCCAAGCCTCCAATTGTATTCTTATTAATTAGAATATTTTCATGCACAATTACCCCAGTATGCTTGCGACAATAAGAAAACTAACACAACTGTTAAAATGTGAAAAAGAACTTAAATGCCCCCATCCCCCTTAACAATGAGTATAAATTCATCCTTTCTGTTGATTAATTCTTGTTTCATCAAAATCTTTTTCTATTACGTTTTTCATCATGTTGAATCTCTTCTTGTAAATGAGGATTATATTATTGGATTGGGTTACTTTCAACAATATATGTTGTTGTGTTCAAAGTATCTTGCTTTCAATATAGTGAAATTTGGATGGAATTTTGTTGTTGGTGACCACTAAGGATTGGGTCAGTAAAAGAAATTGAAATGGAATGTAGAATAAGAATTCCCCACTCCCGAGGCCCCCTCTTCTCTTAGGTGTCTGTATATATATGTACATATATATACACACACATTATATGTATACACATTATATGTATATATTTCTCCTCGATATACTTGAGATGATAACAAGAACCAACTCAAATCATAGAAAGGAGAATTGACTTAAAATTGCTCACAACAACAAGGGATAATTTCCAGCTATATGTTCCCTATTAGTGCTGAAGAAACCCTGATAAACTCTTGCTGATTATCTTTTATTTTTTAATTTTTATTTTTTTATTCATGTTGAGAAAATTTCTCATATACAGGAAGTAAAGTATTCTTTTTGGTTGCTTTTACTGTATGTATTGCAGTATATAAAGCATCTTGTCTTCAGTACGGCCAAACGTGGATGGAATGTTGTTGTTAGCAACCACCGAGGATTGGGCGGAGTTTCAATTACTGTGAGTTCTGAGCTTTCCTTTTGAATGTTGAGGCAGCACAGGGCATATAACTCATACTTCTGAATCTACCAATACAAGGAGTGTTTTGTGAAAAATGTTTTCTGTGATATGTTTTGACTGAAATCAAACAACAATTAGTATTGCATGTGTTCTGCTTATGCATCTATTCATGTAAGTAGTGGATTCATAAATGCAAAGATTGAGAAGCTAGTAGTTTCCGACATAAACTAAAAGATTAAAAATTATTGAGCATGATTAGTTAGTAAACTTAAAGCCGACTCAATGCCTGGTGGATAACGTCTTCGACAGTATGTTTTGTTTTATTTCATTGGCTGGTTCTGAAAAAAGGTCGATGGATGAGTCACTATAGGGATGGTGGGATGTGGGTAGGATGAAGGTTAGAAGTGGGTAAGTAAAGTGCCGAGGTTAGTGTTAGTGTCTTATGGTGATAATATATTTAGAATTGCAGTAATAATGGAGTTTTTGAAGATTTAGAATGGGTAATTGGATTTGTTTGATCAGAGATGAATGGGGGAAGGGATAGAAGTGTGTGTTAGGTGCAACACACACTTAATAAGTGTGTGAAAGAATTGGTGGGGAAAGGGTCAGTGAATGCATATGAGTAGGTTAGAGATATTTTAAACAAGTTCACAAAAAAAAAGGAGATATTTTAAACTTCAAATCATTAAAGGTGGGTTTAAGCTTAGATAGATGATTTGTAACGCGGACTCTTCACCTCACCCCGAAGTACCTGCATCTGATAATTGGACAAGGATAAGGGTACTACAGCCGGATACTTCAAAAAAGTGGAAAATCTTTGAAAAATAGACGAATCTGACACTTGGACACGTACCCGCTCCCTATTCCCATATCCGAGTCCATGTAGCATAGGATAGATGTATTTTGGTCCTAGTTGTTTAACCGAGAAGTTTGTGGTGGGCCACTGCTCTAAAGAGCAATCTTGTGGGTAGGGAAGATGATTTGGGCCTGGATATTGGACTGGTTCCATTTTGTAAGTTTGATTCCCAAGTCACGACTGGTGTGGGTTTGGGCTCAGATGTTGCTTTAGGCCCTCTTCTGTGTGGTCAATAAGCAGGATAAGTAGGTTGAGGTTTTTTTGTTAGGTTGGTAGTCGGGCCAAATAGGTTTAGGCCCATGTTGGCACTCAATAGTGCTTGGTCTGAGAGTTTGTTAGCATTACCCCTTTCTTTAGCTCCTTCTAATGGCTCTGAGGGTACCCATTAGATAAATGCCTTCGAAGAAGAGTCTGCCTTGGGTCTTTCTTATTGTGAAGGGGACTATGTTTGTTGTTTAGAAGGCAGGGTGGCAGGGTGGCATCGGTAGCTGGTGGTGATGCAAGTTCTTTTGCCGAAGATTATGTGCTTAGGGGTGGTGTGGGTTTTGTGGGAGATTCTTTTTCTTGTTCCTCTTCTTATTCTTTGGGGGTTTGAAAAAAGGGAGCTAATGGGTGAGATGGACTTAATGTATTGTTGCTTTAAAGTGGGAGATGGTTTGTGGATGATGGGGCTGATGATGAGTCGTGGGGTTAGTGCTTTGAGGTTGGAGGCTCTGTGTGGATTTGGATCGATGGTGGAGATGGGGAACTGGGTCACATATCTCCTGTTCTTTGATAAACATGACGAGTCTTGTGAAAAGAGGTTGGTTGCTATTGCAAAGTGAGGTAAATTGTTTTGGGGACATATTTTAGGAGATGGAAATGGAGATCTGAAAGAGTTGTCAGATAGTTACTGAGCCAATCTGTGGGGTTAGCAAATTTTGGGGGTTTCTTTTGATGGGTTTGAGTAGGAGCGATGCAATTGTTTGCAGCCATGTAAAATAGGTGGCGATTTAAGGGGTCATTTAATGTTAGTAGGAGAGGCAAGGACAGAGTCATTGAACCTTTATAGTCTCTATTAATTATGATGGTATGATGAACAAGGGTGCAAAGAAAGGGGTGAGGAGAAGTGTGCTACAGGTTGAATTCTTGTTTAATGTGGATTTTGTCTTGGAATGTGAGGATTAAATGCAGGGAGAAGTGTGCCACGGTTAAGGCAGCTATTAATAAATGAAAGGAAGACTTGGTTGTGCTACAGGAATCCAAGATGAGTAAAATGAGGAGGGAGGTAGTCATAGATTTATGGGAGGGCTAGTTTGTAAATTGGGTGACTTTGAATGCTAAAGGTAATGCATGGGGTGGTTGATATTCGGGATAGGATGATGTTTGATAAGTTATATGAGAGGGTAGGGAATTTCTCTATTTCGTGTCTACTCAAGAATGCCTTTATTGGTTTGATTTGGGTTATTGTGGGAGTTTATGAGTCTAATGGGGAAATTGAAAGAAGCACCCTACAATCTACAGATGGAGTTGGAATAAGTGAAGAGTTTATGGAGTGCACCTTCCTATATGGTGGGAGACTTCAATATGGTTAGATTTCCTTCAAAAAAGTTTGGTGGGGCTTCCTATACTTAGACTATAAGAGTTCCTTTTTGTCATCATCCGCGATGTACCAAAGTACAACTCGAGGACGATTCCCAAGGAATGAGCAGTGAAAATAGCCCTGTCACAGCTATTTCCTATTCCAAGGTAGGTGACTTCATTTTAAGATTCGTAAAAAGGTGAAATCAGGTATGAGAACCGTTTTTCCAATGATAAATTTATATCTTAATAATATACATTCATCATTGGTCGATGTTTCAGACGGATTCTACTTGAATTATAAACAATAAATAGCAACTTTATTGATAAATGACAGAATATTCACACTTACAAAGTTCAAGGATCAGTACAACTTGGGGAAAATCTTCTTAAAGAATTTTCTGACAACTCACTTTTCTCTCTCTAGGATCGGACAAGAAATCAGAAAATTCTCTCAAAAAAATGAAAATTTGGTTCCTATTACATGTACATTCCCTCTATTTATAGAGTGAAATTCCCTTACAGAATTTCAGTTATAGTCTATCAGTTCTGTTACAATACGTGGCAATACGACACATGGCAATTAATCAGAACATATAATTACAACAATACCTATAAAATCACAACTCCCGTGGATCTGCATTCCACCATTCATCTGCAATCCGCAATTCCTGCTTGGTCATCATTTCATTTTATGCATTTCACTGATTCACTATGTCTGAGTCACTGTGTCCATTCTGTTGCTTTTGTATTTTTGACACCATTTCGCAATATCTTGCTACATTGAGGGTATCATTCCGCAATATTTTATAATTGCATTAATTCTAATGGTCGGAGATAGGTATAATCTCAATCCATTTAATTTACTATATAACATATATATATATATATATATATATATATATATATAGAAATGAGCTGATTGGTCCACCATTGGTTAGATGTTGTTTCACATCGTTGAATAATGAGGTGAACCCTGTCACGGCTGAATAGGGATTTTGCTATTTCCGTCTTAGGAGTCTTTCCCTAAACTAAAAGGATTTATATTTCCAAGCCTTGTGTAGATTATGCACTGATAGTTCTTGATAGTGATGAATTGGCTCATGTTTGAGGCCTTTTTCGGTTTGAAATCATGCGGTTGAAAGTGGATGGTTCTGTGGAGTTAGTGGAAGGGTGGTGGAAGTCTTTGTCTTTTCAAGGAACCCTAGCTTCATGTTTACTAGAAAAATTAAAGACTTGAAAGTTGAACTTAAAAAGTCTAATAAGGAAGTTTCTGGAAAGTTGGACGCTTTAAAAAGTAATCTTTTGGGAGATACATAGAGATAGGATAAGTTAGAAGAGGATGGTGTTTTGTCTTTAGAAAATAGGGATAAGAAGGAAGCTGTTAAGAGGGAGTTTGCTAGATTGGTGAAACTGGAGGAGATTTGTTGTAGGAAAGTAAAATTTCCCAATATGTGTTCGAATTTCCAAGTGCTTTCACGCGATGTGGCTCTTTATGGGTATTATATCGGCATTAGTAGCACAACGGTTTGATATGAGATCGTAACGATGCGTATTGGGACGATACGACTATTATGGCACCGTATCGAACGATACTCCATAGGACTCGTGAGAAGTTATTTTTTTCCAAAAAAAAAATGTTTAAAAGTTTAATGATTCGAAAGAGACTGAGAATAAAGAGATTAAAATTTTAAACGTTTAATGATTCGAGAGATGGCGCCGTATCCATCTAGAAACTTCCCACTTCCCATTTTTTTTGATTGTGTAAAAGAATAAAATCTACTCTATCCCACATCGCTTAAATAAAAGGCTTGCTATAGCTTCATATACCTATATTGGGTCCTCCACCTACAAGCTTAGGCTTTTTAGGTTGGAAATTTAACATGGTATTAGACATTGGGTATCCACGTGACAAGGCCTAAACGAGTCTGCACATGAGGGGGACTGTAGAAAAATAAAATCCACTCTATCCCATATCGCCTAGATAAATGGCTTGCTATTGCTACATATACTTGTATTGGGCCTTCCACCTACAAGCTTAGGCTTTTAGGTAGGAAACTTAACAGTTTGCAGATATCAGCCCCGAGAGAGAAGGGAGAGAAAGAGAGAGAAAAGGGGGAAAAAAAAGGAAAAAAAAAAACAGAAAAAAAGAAAGAAGAAAGAAAAGAGAAGCGGTGATAGAAGCCGATAGCAAATAGCATTGAGAGAGGCAAAAAAAAAAAAAAAAAAAAAAAAGGGGAGAAGAAGAAGAGTGAGGAAGAGAACCTCACCTGCTACTTCGGTTGTCTACGGCTGTTTTTTCTAATTTTCTTCCTTTATTTTATTTATTTTTATTTTATAGGCTCATGTGGTCTGCAGACTACATTCTACTGGTGATTCTGTTGCTTATTCCCTTTTGGTTTTGTTTTTGTTTTGTTTTTTTTCCTTCCTGCTATTGTTGCCTTCTCTTCTCTTTCCATTCTTTCTTTTTTCTTGCCTTTTGTGGGTTGCTGCTGCCTTGCTGGTGGCACAACTGTCGGTGGTTTCCTTTTCCCTTTTTTCTTCATTTTTTTCCTGGGTGTCATAGCGTACTGTCCATCTCAACCGAGATAAATAATACTTTGACTCTCACAGAGTTTTTTGACTCGTTGCGATGTATCGTCCAGGAGGTTGCCCACACCTGGTTGACTTGTTTGAGTCAACTCAGTATCGGGCGATACTTCGAATCATTGTTAATTGACAGAAGGTTGAAAAATGTCACATATCAAAACTATAGGGGGTCAATGTGTTTGAAAATAATCTATAAGGGTGGAATATGTGCATGAGTGCAAGTTGAATGGGTAAAACTATAATTTTCCTTTAAATTTATATAATATAATACAATATCCCATTTAATATTATTCAATATATTTTTTGAATTTAAATCATATTTATTCATCCTTTACCCTCTACAATACACAGGTTCAAGGTTTGCATGAAATATTGTCAAATTTAAATACTTTTTTATCAATAAAATATGTCAGAAAAACCTAATTCTTTGCAAATTTCCTGCTTTTATTCTCAGTATCCAAATGGGGCTTTTTGTTACAGTTTATTTATTTATTTTTTATTTTTTTTCATAAATTTGGATGAGTTTAAATTTCTAATTGGCCATTTGCCCTTTGTTCATGCACAAGCCAAAAGGTGTGAGAGTACACAACATACAGCCTCCTTCCCTTATTTTTCACTGAATTTTGTTGGTTTCTGAAACTCAATTTTCTCTATAATTTATTACTTGTTTTATGCATTTCAAATTTTTAATAAACATCAATAATCCAACTCTACAACATACTATAAGTTCATAATTTTCTGATCATTATGTTATTTATTATAATTTATTTTCTTCATAGAGCGAATAATTAATAGTAAATAAGTTTATTACAGAAAAATCATGAAATTCATCAGGGTGTTCCTAGAGGTATGTATGACCTTCAATAAATCCTGTGAGCAATTTTAACAAGTATTCAGACATAAAATAATGATTGTAAGTCTGTAAGTATATGTAACGAGCCTTAAGGTTTTGAACGATGAAATATGCGAGGGAGATTGTTAATCTCACCTTTTTTTGGTTGAACATTTTCCTTCTAGAGTTTTGAAAATCAAACCAAGCTCTTTCTCTTTCTATTGGTTTCTTTGTGTGTGCGCGCGCGCACACGGGCATGTGTGTTTAGAGCCGAATTCCTAGAAGAAGAAACCAAGCTTCTGCCCTGGTATTTATACCTGCATGGATGAGTATGGTTTAAGGCCATCTCTTGGTTCAGAAGTTAGTGAGTACACTGCATGTTTTAGTAGCTCCTACTTGTTTAAGCTGGTGAATCATTAGCTAACTAACCTACTAACTCTTCTCTAAGCCTCTAGTTTTCCCACACATCTTCGTGTGAAGATGTTCATAGGCAATTGTGGGATGTATATTTTGAAAAATTGACTGTTGGATTAGATGCTATGCATATGTATGTTACGAATTCCAAAAATCACAGTGATTCAATGGTCAGTTTCTTAGATACGTCACTGAAAAAACTATGACAGTTTTCAGCGATTAGAAAATTTTCAGTTTGTATTTTGAGAAGTTGACATCGAATCATTGCGATTTTTGGCAGACGTGACATCTATACCAAGAGTATCTAATCCAATGGTCGGTTTTTCAAAATATGTATCCCACGATTTCTTATGATCTTCATGCTGACTTTCGCGAAAGCCAGAATGTGCTGACTAGAATATAACTGTGTATATAAATATCAGCATATATGAATTTGATTAGTTGGGATACATACAACACCGTCTGCATGATCATGACTGTCCATGATGTGTGCGTTCACATCACGTGCACGTGGTGTGAGTGATGTGCATGTCATGGATGGCTGTGATTGCGTGGACTGCTACAGTATGTAGCGTAATGGATCATTGTTGTAAGTGTATATATCTAGAAGTATATATAATTATATATATAGTCCTGATCCTATATACATATGTTGACTTTCGTGAAAGTCATCATGTAGCACATAGGTAACTTTGGGATCAATATTTTGAAAAAAATGACCGTTGGGTTAGATACCATGCATTTGTATGTCATGTATGCCAAAAATCATAGTCATCCAACGGTCGGTTTCTCAAATATGCCACTGAGAAAAAATGTGACAGTTTTAGCGGTCAGAATTTTTCAGTCTATATTTTGAGATACTAACATCTAATCACTTTGATTTTTGGCATGCATGACATACATATGCATAGTATCTAATCCAACCGTCAGTTTTTCAAAATACGCATTCGAGAATTACCTTTGAGCCTCATGCTCACTTTTACAAAAGTCAGCATAGGCTGATAGGATCATATATATATATATATATTTGTCCCAATCCTTTAAGCATATGTTTACATAAGCTATGTAAGCATGAATCAAATAGATAATTATGGGATACATATTTTGAAAAATTGACGGTTGGATTAGATATTCTTCTTGTGGATGTCACGCATGTCAAAAATCATAGTGATCCAATATGAAAATCTTTAAATATAGACTATGAAAAACAGTGACCGCTGAAAACTGTCAGTGACATTTATGAGAGACCGACCATTGGATCATTGTGATTTTTGGCATGCATGACCTGTATAAGTATAGTATCTACTCCAACGGTCAAATTTCCAATGAGATCATAAAATAAGGGGATTGGAAGAAATCCACCGGAATAATTTAAATGGAGTAACCCGAAAAATGAACTCCGGGAAGGTAGAGTAGAAATTAGTATAATAAAATATGATAATATGATAAAGTGATAAAGTCGTCAAAATGAGCAAGTGCGTTTCAATAAAAAAAGAAGAAGATTTAGGGACAGATCGGGATGATAAAAGGTTTCTTCTTTCCTGACTTTCATTTCATTGAATTAAATTAATAAGAAAGCTGAGGGAAATAGGCATAGAAGGAGTATAGTGGCACATCTGAATTTATGAATGAAAATTGGATTTATTCCTACACTTAAAAACAAATTTATGAATGAAACTTACTAAACTTCTATATTTTATTAGACTAGTCCTTAGTTAGTTAAGTAGTTCATACTCAACCTAATATAGGTTGTTTGGAGGCCGGAAGGTTGCCACGAGTAAGTCAGTTTGGGGGACCGAATGCAGTTCTTTGTGTCCGTGCACCAGACACGTAGCTTAACGAATCAGTTGCGACACGGATGGGAATGCATGCTATGAAAGATAGGGTTGAGTCTGATACATCAACTATCTACTCAATATCCTTTAATCCTCTAACTTTAAGTTTTCTTAAAATTTACTAGTTTCTAAAATTTTGCATACTCTTATTGTCCATCTTAATAGTAATAAAAATCTTCACCAGCAATGCATGTGCTTACAGTAATAATGTACTTAAATTAAGATAAAAATAATTATTTAATCAGATGATAGTTCATGGTCTTACAAACACACTTTCTCTCCCTGTCCTTTTTTGGAAGTCCCATAAGATGTTTTGTATCCCTTCCAACTGTTGAGAAAGCAGCTGGAATGAACTTCTTGGATTTGTGATCTGTAGGCAATTTTCTAATCCTATGGTTTGGTACAGAAAGGTGCATTTCTATTGCAGACATTAGGTAAGTAAGCTTTGTTTATTGGATAATTGGATGTATTCGGTACTACGGTGATCCCTTTTGTGCTTGTTGGCAACCATTTTTCTTGGACACTTAAAGTTAGTTTATTATTAATTTGAGTGGTTATTGTGGTCCTAATGCTGATCATACATACATATAAGTTGATGTGTTCTGTTAAGTTTCGTTTGAAGTGTCTTTTGGACTATCTAGGTTGTATGTTTTCTGTAATGACAACTTCTAGTGACTGAGGGCTCCTTGTGGCCACCCATGATGGTGTCAGATTGTGGATTTCAATAATGATGAATAAGATCTAGATCTCTTGTGAGCTCTTTCGGGGGTTTTGGGTTTGAGTATATTAATTGACCTAGATTTCAATAATTATGTTTTTGATAATGACTTAATCCACAAGATGTTTTGAGCAAATTGAGTTATATTAGCATTCTCAATTTCAGTTCTTTTAATTACAATCTGTGCAGTCTGATTGCTTTTATAATGCGGGATGGACAGAAGATGTACGGAAAGTCATTGATTATCTCCATCAGGAATACCCAGTGGCTCCTCTGTTTGCAGTTGGAACTAGCATTGGTGCCAACATTCTTGTATGTTCACTTTGGCCTTTTATTACTCTTTCAAGCATACTATTGATCCATATATTTATTTATGAATTTATTTTTTCAGGTTACAGGTTTATAAGTATTTTAACCAAGATTATTTGAGTAGTAATAATATTTGGATCTTCAAATTCTCTGTGAAAACTGATTATATAAGACTGGTAA
>JAESVK010000574.1:277617-325766 GCA_017140935.1 Hamamelis virginiana | reverse complement strand
GACAATATTATATACCTAGAAGAGAAGATGGTGGAAGGATGGGGCATACTTTTGAAAGAATGCAAAGAAAATACAAGTGATCACTATATAATAATGTGCAGTAAAGAAACCTCTTCAAATACCTCAAGGAGGGGTTAGAAATGACTTCTACAGGTCTGAAGAGTAGCAGGCCCTCATTTAGCCAAAAAGTATGCTTCCTCATTTGCAGATCCAGCCACCTGGCTTTGACCTCAAAGAAATCACGAAGTCAATAATCTAAAATCTCTCTAGTAATTCGTGCATAATTCCAAGAACCCAAGCATCTTGCCTTCACCAATAACAATAGAAGAATCACCAAGTAATATGGTTTGACTAGGGTTGATCATCATAAAATTTAAACTCTCCATTTTAAGAGACTCTTTATTATTCTCTGTTATATGAATTAGCAATGAGTGCTTGATTCAACATTCTCTTACGATTATATTGAGCCTAGTTCTTTGTTTGCCAACTTGTACTCCATGCTTATTTGCTATAAAGTTGCACTTTGGTCCATTTGTCTAGTTGTCCTGGTGAGCAGTCTGAATTATATTAGTAGTATTAGTGGGGATATTTATGTATTTTTAGTTTCTTAAAGTCTTTTACTTGGATTAGGATTCTTTTCTTTTACTTGGATTAGGATTCTTTCTTATAGGCTTTTACTTGGAATAGGACTCTTTTCTATATATAGGCTTGTATTCTTTTATTTTGGGAGATTGAATAACTATTAGCATTCGTAGGGATATTTCTCTATTTTTAGTTTCTTATAGGCTAAGATTGATTGAATATTACATTCTTTTCTCTCTTGTTTTCTATGAATCTAACATGGTATTAAAGCCATCATGAAAGCCCTAGGCTTTCATGGAACTATGAGCGGCAAACGGACCCTCTAGACCCTTTCTCTCCTTCATGGCTTGTCAACTTACATCAGACTTCTCTGCTACAGTCTCAGACCAGACTTCCGCTCTCTCTCACGGCATGAAACAGACCATGCCCTGCTCTCAGCCTCTCTGTCGGCATCTGTTTTGTCTATCTCTTTCTCTGTCGGCACTTCATCTCTCAATCCCTGTAAAAAATCAAGACCCTAGGCATCTCTCTAGTCTCTACCCACTTGGCACTCTCTCTCTTACTCAAAATCTCTCAGTACTCTCTCCTACAGTCTCTTTTGCATTAGTGTTTCACCACTACATCAGTTTTCTCTGCTGTCCAGGTTTATTTGGTCTGTTTTCTTCCCTTGTAGAGTGCTGCCCTCTCCGTCATCCTACTAAAATTTGTTTGGTAATTCAAATGGGTTATTTTTTCTCTGCTGTTGAGTTTTCTTTGGTTTGTTCTCTTCTCTTATAGAGTGCTGCCCTCTCTGTCATCCTGCTAAAATTTGTCTGGCAATTCAGTTGGGTTATTTTTATTGTCTTCTCTCTTCTCTCACGGTCTGCTAACTGATCTTGGCACTTGTCCTACTCCCTCTATCTCTTTTTTCTTCTCTGGTTACAGTGATCTAACCCCTGGATTCTTTGGGCTTTTTGGTTTGAAAAGGTTCTTTGATTTAATTGATTCATATTTCTTCTTAAGAGGATCTTTTCTTGGTCTCCTTGAATTTTCCTCTTAGAATCCCTCTGTTTTGGCTCTTTACAAGACTGGACAGCAACCTATTGGCACAATTAAATTGTTTTGGATAGATTTCTTAGTTGGTTTGGTTGATTTCTTTAAGGCCTTTCCCTTTGAACAGATTTCTTGATTGTCTTGGAAAGATTTCTTGATTGGTTTTGGCACTTTACAAGACTGGACAACAACTTTGTCTCTCTTTTTCTCCTTCTCATGGCACCTGACTGCTCTCCTATCATCTGTTTCGGCATCCATTGAAGCTGCAGTTTCTCTCACGGATCCATGCCTTTTCTCTCATCCACAGACTGGATTTCCTTTCTCTCTCTCTCTCTCTCTCTCTCTCTCTCTCTATATATATATATATATATATATATATATATATAAAAGGTCACGTTCTTCTAACCATTCTTTTTACCATTATTTCTACCATCCGTTTTCAAAATACTAGTGTGGGTCGGATATTTTGAGAAACTGGCTGTTGGATTAGATACTTTTCTTACATAGGTGATAAATGCCAAAAATTACATTGATCCAACGGTCGGATTTTAAAAAATCCCACATTAAAAAACTGCGATGTTTCTAATTATAATAATTTTTCATAGTGACATTTTTCAGAAACTAACTGTTGGATCACTGTAATTTTTGGCATATGTAATGTATATAAGTAAAATATCTAATCCAACGGTCGGTTTCTCAAAATATTCTACCCACATTAGTGTTTTGAAAACGGATGGTAGAAATAATGGTAAAAAGAATGGTTAGGGGAACCTGTCCCACATATATATATATATATATATATATTTTACTTGGCTTCTGCAGATCTGTATTGACCTATCGGACAGCTTCTTCTTGGCTCAACTAGTGTCTCGGCAGCCCTTAACTCTTAGCAAGTTTTCTCGGCACCTGCTGTCACCTTTTATATCTTTGGACAACCCCATACAACCTGCTTTCTCTCTTTAGGCAACAGGGGTTCTTCTCTACTAAGTTTGGGTCTTCTTCTCTTCCGGTTTGTTAGCAGCAGGGATTCTATTTCTCTTTCTTGCCAACTAAGCTTCTAGTTCTCTCTTGGCAACGAGGTTTATTGGCTGCATTCTGATTGGTTTGGATTTGTCTAGTTGGTAGTATTTTGTTGATTTGGTCTTTCTCTTCTAATTGATTGTTCTTTGGCAGTTTTGGTTGATTTTATTGAGGCCTATTGTCTTTGGGTTGTTTTGGATCCTTGGTCTTTTAGTGGCATTCTCGTTCTATCTTTGTCTTTGTTTGTCAGCATAGATCCTTGATTTGTTTGGTTGATTCTCTCAAGGTTCTTGGTATAATATTGAAGTATATTTGACACTTAAACCTTCATTTTGGGTAGCATCTCAGTCACCGGCTTTAGTATCATCCACTATTAACTCAGGTTTCTTAAGGTAGGGACCATTCAGCTTCCCTTCATCTTGTCCTTGCTTTCAAGTTGCTGGTTTTTTTTTCCACTCTGACTCAAACTACAGCTCAGTATCGTCTTCTCCTGAATAAACTCTTGATGCATTCTGGGCCTGCATAATGAGTTTGAAAGGGGGGGGGGGGGGGGTTTGTAAGTTATATTAGTAGCAGTAGTAATGATATTTATGTATTTTTAGTTTCTTATAGTCTTTTACTTGGATTAGGACTCTTTCTTATATTCTTTTACTTGGATCAGGTCTCTCTTCTATATATAGGCTTGTTTTCTTTTTATTTTGGGAGATTGAAGAAGATTGATTGAATAATACATTCTTTTCTCTCTTGTTTTCTAAGAATCTAACACAGTCACTCTACATATTGATGAGCATGAAATTCTTGCAGATGAATTGAATCCTTTGAGAAAGGTGTTTTGGAATTTGTTGCGTGCTTCTTATATTTGGTAGCACAAGCATAATTACCCCCTTTTGTTGATGTGTTGGATGGTGGAGATACTGGACCACTAGTCATTTCTTATATAGTGATCAATGACAGGATGAAACTTTTTGGGTGACAATGTTGGTTAAAGTTCTTGAAATGTTGTATCGTCCACATTATTATCTAATTATATTTCAATAAAAGTCATCAAACGTCGCTGAAAATCATCATAACTCAATGAAACTTGCCCTTTTTTTCTTTTTATTTTTTATTTTTTTATTTCACATCTATAAGGTAAACATATTTTCCAAAAAAAAAAAAGATTAGAAAATATAGTGTGGACGATATATATATATATATATATATATATATATATAGTCTTCATGTTATAAGGTAACCTGTGTAGAACCCAAACTCATTGCAGGACAAAGTTTGAAAAACCGACCTTTAGATTGGATGATTTGCTTATGAATTTTATGTTTGCCAAAAATCATAGTGATCCAACGGTCGGTTTTTGAAAAAAAAAAAACAACTGGGAAAAACTGGTGACGTTTTAAATAACAAAAAAGTCTCAAATTTTCACGGTGACATTTTTCTGAAGAGTAATGCTATAAATCCCAAAAAACCATCCCAAATCAATCCTAGCCTTCATTTAATATTAATTAAAGAATTTGCTAAAAAAGAGAAGAATTAGATCAATCGCCACATTATTTGGGATATACTTTTGGGACAACATTTTTGGGAGATATAGCATTTTCCTTTTCTGAACCGACTATTGGATCACTGATTTTTGACGAACATGAAATTCATAAGCAGTTAATCTAATTCAACGGTTAATTTTTCAGACTCTGTTCTGCAATGGGCTCTACACAGGTCACCTTACGCAAAGTTGCTTAAGGTGACTTGCGTAAAGCCCATTGCAGAGCACACTTTGAAAACTGTTGTATTAGATGAATTGCGTATTCGCCAAAATCACCGTGATTCAACGGTCGATTTTTGAAAATGTCATAGTGAAAAATTTTGAGTTTTTGGTTCTTCAAAATGTCACTAGTTTTTCTCAGTTGGTTTTTCAGAAACTTACCGTTGGACCACTTGATTTTTAATATACAAAATTTTCAAACTGTGTCCATATAGCACTCTTAATCAATTAACCATTTATCCTACCTAATACGATCCAATTCGGTCTTTTAATTCAGTGTGCCAAATGTGGCCTTAGTGATATTCTCTATAAATTCGTGAATTGGGAGAATTTATACTTTGTGTGTTTTTTTATTTGTACTTGTGGTTAAGTTTATGTTGTAAAAAGTGCCCATGGGTTGTATAATGGATTTTTTGGTAAAATAAGTTTGTATTTCGTTCAAAAACTGGGAAAATGCCATTGTACCCATGAGGTATACAACCAAAAAGAACAACTCTATGAAGCTAACAATGAAAGGTGATCCGACTCTCAAAAACGTCCGGCCCCATCCATAAAAACAATGAACTTCAACTCTATACATTAAAGATTAATAAAGCTATGCACCGAAAAACAATGAACTTGCAACTCAATACATTAAAGATGAATAAAGCTATGCACCGCTACAAAGTATCAAGTTTTGGATATTTACAACATTTCTTCTTTAACGATACTTGTAGCAATACTTTGTGCTGGTGCTTAGCATTTTCCTTCAAAGATTTCAAAATGCTCCCCGAATCTTAAAAAATGCTTCTATTCCTCTCGTTCCAAATACACCAAAATCTCATGGTTCTTCAATAAGTTTTTAAGCCTTTTCTTAAATATTTGGAATTTGTGCTCGAATTAATTTTTTCCCTTCTTTTTCTAACATAGGGCCATTCCATTAATAGCTATTTCTTTAGGTCACATCTCACCTTTTCTACCCAACTCTTCGACATTCATCTTCCAACTTTTATACATTAATTCACTTAGTCCAAACAAGTTCTCTGAATCTAAAGATGTTACCCTATTCTAGTCTTTGCCCACTTGTTTCTAGACACAAGCTAAGTAATTTGCACTACTTTTGCTCCTACTTTCTCAGAAGTTGATTAGCTGTATCTCAAGGGTGTCAATGATGTTGTCAATCTGGTGCCATGTGAGAGTATAGTAAGGTTTTGAAAATTCTACTCCACCCAAGGTTTTGATACTATCACTCTAGTTTACTAGTTGGCTGTTGCTTCTTATCCAGCTCCTCCTTAGGTTGATAAACTTCATTTGAAGGTTCCATTGACATTGCCGATCCCTGATCTTGGAGCAAAACCACTATAGAAGTTTCGTACAGAGATTTGTGACTTTTCAGTTTTATTCTTAAGAAAATATTATTACTTCCTAATTCCTGCTCAATTGATGAGCTACTTTGTTTGCAATCTGAATTGCTTGCTTCAATATTGAACTTGAGAGTTATTTTTGACTTTGTGAAGCAGTTGAGGATTTACTTCTCACTATCCGTTCCTTGTTTTGATTAAAATATCAATTTTTATGTAGCTGTTGTATAACTAGATGTTTCTCATATTGGGTTGTATAGAACTATTGGTGGCATCATCTTTCTGGAGATCTGTAACCCATTAACTCATTAGTCTGTAACCATTTGTTAATAGTATATGTCGGCACCCAAATGTAAATGCCAGCAACTTAATATTTAACTTACTTTTGATTGAATGATTGCTTTCAGGTAAAATATCTTGGAGAGGATGGAGAAAATGTTCCTGTTTCTGGGGCAGCTGCTATTTGCTCTCCTTGGGACCTTTTGGTTAGGATTTCAACTTAAGATGAATGTTAAATGATATTGTAAATTTTCAAGTGTCACCAATTTTTCTATGAATGATATTTCTCACATAAAGACAGAGAATAAAATATGAAAATGGTTGAATGAATTTTCTATATTGATGTACACATATTTATAGATCTCTTCTAGGAAAGAAAAGATCTTCTAGGAAACAAAATAGGCAACTAATCTTCCTAATTAAGAGGAAAATAAAAAACTGATTCCTAAGATTTCTATTCCAGCCCACAAATCTCTCAAATAACTAAATATAGCACATAATCAAATATGGTACATAATTACAAATATTCTAGGAAATCTTTCAACACTCCCCCTTAAGCTGGCATGAAGATATCACTCATGGCAAGCTTGCTAACTAAATTCTCGTACTGCGCCTTAGGAAGTCCTTTGGTTAGTATGTCTGCTGCTTGGCTTGCAGTAGGTATGTAAGACATGCATATTATGCCATTGTCTATCTTCTCCTTGATGAAATGTTTGTCCACTTCTATATGCTTTGTTCTGTCATGTAGAACTGGATTGTGAGCTATAGAAATTGCAGCCTTGTTGTCACAATAGACTTTAATAGGCGTTGGTATAGGAACCTTCAACTCTTCTAGTAGTCTTTTAATCCATAACACTTCACAAAATCCATGAGCCATAGAGCGGAATTCTGCTTCAACGCTACTCCTTGCCACAATACTTTGTTTTTTGCTTCTCCAGGTAACCAGATTTCCCCCTACAAAGGTGCAATAACCCATGGTGGATCTTCTATCATTTACATTACCTGCCCAATTTGCATCTGTGTAGGCCTCAACCTGAAGATGACCTCTATTTTTAAACAGAAGTCCTTTTCCCGGAGTCCCTTTGAGGTATCTCAAAATTATGAACACAGCTTCAAAGTGAGTAGGTCCAAGTGATGCATGAACTGGCTTACAATACTTACTGCAAAAGCTATGTCAGGTCTAGTGTGTGCCAAATAGATTAGTCTCCCAACAAATCTTTGATAACGTTCTCGGTCCACCAATTCATTAGCTGTCGCTGCTTTCAATTTCAAATTAGGCTCGGTTGGAGTATCTGCTGCCTTACAACCAGTCATCCCTGTTTCTTTGAGCAAATCAAGAACGTATTTACGTTGGTTGATAAAAATTCCCTCCTTGGATCTTGCGAACTACATTCCGAGGAAATACTTCAGCTCTCCCAGGTCCTTGATATCAAATTCAGCCTCAAGCTTCCTCTTCAAGTTGCTGATCTCAAGAGAATCATCACCAGTCATGATTATGTCATCTACATATACTATCAGAATAGCCACTTTACCTTCGGTGGAATGTTTGAAAAACAGGGTGTGTTCAGCTTGGCTTTGTGAGAAACCATGTCTCCTAATAACATCTCCAAAACGCTCAAACCAGGCTCTAGGAGATTGCTTTAGTCCATATAAAGCTTTCTTCAACTTGCACACGCCTCTTCCAAGTCTTTCTTCAAATCCGGGTGGTAGGTCCATATATACTTCTTCTTGTAAGTCTCCATTCAAAAATGCATTTTTAACATCAAATTGATGAAGTGGCCAGTTGGAGTTAACTGCAAGAGAAAGAAGTATTCTGATAGAGTTAATCTTAGCAACAGGAGCAAAAGTCTCTTGGTAGTGAATACCATGAGTTTGAGTAAATCCTTTTGCTACGAGTCTCGATTTGTATCTTTCCACACTTCCGTCAGCTTTACACTTTACTGTGAACACCCATTTGCACCCAACTGTTTTCTTATCTTTGGGTAGATCAATGACACTCCAAGTGTGATTCTTTCTAAGAGCATTCATCTCTTCCATCACAGCTAATCTCCAATTCGGATCACCTAATACTTCCTGAACAGTTCTTGGAACGGACAGATTAGAAATCCTAGATACAAATGCTCTCTGAGTGTTTGACAACTTTTCGTATGACAAGTATTTTGCAATAGGGTGTTTAGTGCATGTTCGAGTTCCTTTTCTTAATGCAATTGGAAGATCAAGATCAGAAGAAGACAAATTCAGTAAATCAAGAGGTAAATAAGAAATGGGAGTAGAAGGAAGGTTACTCTGAGTTGTAGGACCATCACTCGGCAAATTTGATTGAACATCTACTGGAGGAATAACTGGTGCAGTAGTACTTCTAGAAAACTTTTTCCTGGTATAAACCTGAAGCTCAGATTGAGGATTGTGATCTGTTGGAAGTACTTCTCCCCCTGTCTCTGATAAAGTAACATCTCGCAAAGTAGGATTGAGAGTACTAGTTTCCATACTCCCAACAGGTATTTCCAAAAAATGCTTATCAGAATTAATCAAAGGCATAGACACCTCCAAAATAGGTAAAGTTTCCCAAAAATTGTTTTCTTCTACTATATTCTCCCCCTGAAGAAATTTTTTTGAAAGAAAGGTTGGTCCTCAACAAAGCTTACATCCATACTCTGTGACTGGATTAAAACATTTGTATCCCCTTTTATTAGATGCATAACCAATGAAAACACATTTTTCAGCTTTTGGGTCCAGTTTTGATCGAAAAATATTTGGTATATACACATAACAAATGCAATCAAACACTTTTAAAGGAAGATCTGCAATTATCCGAGATGTGGGAAAAAAACTTTTTAAAACCTGTAAAGGTGTTTCAAATTTCAAAACTCGAGATGGCATTCTATTTATTAAGTAACAAGCAGTCAAGAGTGCATTACCCTAGAGATATTTAGGAACATTCATTGAAAACATAATTGCCCTAGCAACTTCAAGTAAATGTCTATTTTTTCTTTCGGCAATACCATTTTGTTGTGGTGTGTCACAACAAGTTGATTGATGGATAATACCTTTTTCCAAAGAGAAAGTTCTCAAATATTTGTTAAAATATTCAGTCCCATTATCCGTTCTTAGAATGCCAATTTTTGTTTGAAATTGATTTTCAATCATAAGAAAAAAGTCTTTAAACCGTTGTTCAACTTCGGACTTCTTTTCCAATAAATAAACCCAACATACTCTAGTGTGATCATCAATAAAAGTTACAAACCATTTTTTGCCAGAAAGTGTATTAACTTTAGATGGGCCCCAAACATCACTATGAAACAAATAAAATGGTTTTGAAGCAGAATAGGGTTTTATTGGAAATGAAACACGATGGTCTTTAGCCAAATGACAAGCTTCACAATGAAATTTTGAACAATTAATTCCTTTAAACAATTCAGGAAATAAATGTTTGAGATATGGAAAACTAGGATGCCCTAATCTCCTATGCCATAACATGACTTGATCATAGACAAAGTTTGAACTAGTACTACCTAATCCATGAGCTTTTTTATTCCCGAAAACAGTTTCATCAAAGTAGTACTACCCATTTATTTCTTTAGCAGCTCCAATCGTCTTCCCCGAGTTCCAGTCCTGAAAAACACAAGTGGAAGAAAAGAAAAGAATGGAACAGTTAGAGTCTTTAGACAATTTGCTAACGGAAAGAAGATTACAAGCAAGTTTTGGAACATGTAAAACTGATTTTAGAGTGATTTTTTCTGAAATTTTAATGTGCCCTTTGCCTGCAATGGGTGAAAAACAACCGTCAGCTATTCTAACTTTTTCGATACCAAAACATGGATAATATGAACTAATCAATTGAGAACAGATTGTCATATGATCGGAGGCCCCTGAATATATGATCCAAGGACCAGTTCTTCCAAGAACAGAAAGTGCCAAAGGATTGCTATCTGTTTGTGCCAAAGAACCGATAGGAGCATTAGGTGACGGATAGGATTTTAGTAGTTTAAGAAGATGATCTAATTGCTCTTTGTTGAACAGAGATGACTTGGCCTCATGTGCTGCAGGTGTGCTCTGTTCACCGGATTTGTTTGCCCTATCATTAGATGGTCTACCGTGCAACTTGTAGCAATTCTCTCGAGTATGGCGTGGTTTTCCACAGTAGTCACAGCGCAGGTTATTTCTCTCTCCTGCACGCTGGTTTTGGGACGTTCTACGGCTGATTTGAGCTTTAGGAATGGCCAAGGTTGACCCTTCCACAGACCCGGTTGTAACTGCAGCCTTCTTTCCCAGCATCACATGTCTCCGGCTTTCTTCTCTCCGTACCTCTGCAAATACTTCCCTAATTGGAGGCATGGGATTTCTTCCAATTATTCGGTCACGGACCTCATCATATTCAACATTTAAACCTGCAAGAAATTTGAAGATTCGGCCAATATCCACCATCTTTTTGTATTGATTGCAGTCCTCGGGTGATTTCCACTCGTAATCGTTGAATAAGTCTAGGTTCTGCCAAATCCTTTTAAGAGAATTAAAATGCTTTGTCACAGAGTCCTCACCTTAGTGAATTTCCCCAAGTCGTAGGGTTAACTCGTATACTTGGGATTGATTCCCTAGATCGGAATACATCTGTGAAACGTTGTCCCATAATTCCTTGGCTGTAGAGTAACAGAGGTAGTTCACACTTATCTCTTCGGCCATGGAATTGACCAATAATGTCATCACCATTGAGTTTTCAGCGTCCCAAATGGCATAGGTTGGATCCTTCATGTCTGGCTTCTTTATATCTCCTGTGAGATATCCAATCTTGCCTCTCCCCCTGATGTACATGCGAACAGATTGTGACCATCGAAGGAAATTGTCACCATTTAGTCGGATTGTAGTAATCTGAATAGGGTGGTTGTCAGATGGATTGCGGACAGTTTGAAGCTCGGACTGAGATGGCTGGTTTGTCTCGGACATGATGTCAGACATCGTAGGGAAGAAAAAAATCATAGTCAAACCCTAGGATTTTATTTTCTGCTCTGATACCATAAAGACAGAGAATAAAATATGAAAATGGTTGAATGAATTTTGTATATTGATGTACACATATTTATAGATCTCTTCTAGGAAACAAAAGATCTTCTAGGAAACAAAAAAGGCAACTAATCTTCCTAATTAAATGGAAAATAAAAAACTGATTCCTAAGATTTCTATTCCAGCCCCCAAATCTCTCAACTAACTAAATATAGCACATAATCAAATATGGTACATAATTACAAATATTCTAGGAAATCTTTCAACGTCACATAACCAACATATGGAAACTACAATCATGAGTTCAATTTTTTTAAAGAGTACAACCTTGTATTAGTTTTTTATTTTTGGCATAATTCACTCACCTTTTACTTGGTCCTGTTTTGGGTGATATCCTTTGCTCACCCCAACCTCCCAAGGAAAAAGGAAGAAAGGAAAATAAATGGGGGAAAATAAGAGAGGGCGATTAGACTGGGTCTATATGTGTGATAAAATGATGTAGATCAAGGGAGTCTTGAGAAAAGCCTAAGGAAAATGCATGAAAAATCTGCAAAATTGGTGTAATTTCCAAGAAGAGGCCATCCACCTTTAAAACAAAGTAGATCAATGGAGACTGAGAAGCTCCTATGCAAAAGCATGAGAAATCTGAAAATTGGTGTAATTTCGAAGAAGGGCCCATCCAGCTTTAAAACAAAGTTCAAAGCCACAAGTCATGAGGTCCATAGAGTTATATTACTTAGAACTTGTCTAGGGAGTTGAAATATTTTGAATTTTATTTAATTTTTGAAGTATTGTGAATTTTATTTAATTTATTTTTGTTCAAGTGTATTTCCATTATTTTAGTTTTGAGACTATAGCATAGTCAGTTGAGCTTGGTCGTGTATGATAATTTATTTTATTTTATTTTTTTGGTAGAAGGTAAATCTACTCATTGTATTAATCACAAAAAGGGCTAGAAGCCATGTACACAGGAAATATACTTAAAGAGACAAACAATGCACATGTTTCTTAAAAAAACAGGAAAAAAAGAGTGTTCCTCCAATCCAAAATGGAGTCACCCAAAGGAAGAGCGTAATAAGCGTACTAAAAAACTCAACTTTAATCAGTAGATAACCGTTCTCTCTCTTAGTTTAGGTAAGCTTTTATTGGTTCTTATGTTTTGTTTTTAGTCTCCAGGTTTTCTTCTTTCCCATGTATGAGTAGTCTATGTTAATGTAAAGGATGTTGTGGCATATTATGGAGGGGTGGAAATAATCTTTGAAGCCAATTACTATTGAGTGATATGTGATTGCCAAAGAACCGTGGGTGTGATTGCCTAGGTCTTTTCTTTTTGTTCTCCTTCTCTCTCTCTCGATCTTCTTTAACCTTCTTTATTCTTTCTTTACTTTCCTTCGATCTTTATTTTCTCATATCTCATAAATTACTTAGTATTTTACCCAACAAGTTTAGCCCTTCAGCTGTTGTTTCCTAGATCTAAGGAAAACAATAGCCACGGAGAGGATTTGGTGCTGAATTTGAAAAATCCTAGATCAGATTTTTGTACTAGATTGCCAATGGAGAAATTGAGCAAGCATTTTAAGGAAACAATACCCTTTCTCTCCTTATTAAAGAGTTGAAATACATGATGCAATAAGGTTGTGGATGTTTCATGGTCTTGGGCTTTAAGTTATCTACCACTGTTAACTTATCTATCACCCAATATTAATTGTTAACATTTATTTACTGATTAGAAGTTACATTCTTTTTATCATCCTTTGCAGATAGGTGACAGGTTCATATGTCGCAAGCTTTTACAGAAGCTTTATGATAAAGCTCTTACAATTGGCCTGCAAGGTTATGCACAATTGTATGTCTCTATGACATTCTTTAACGAGTTCTTGTGACATGAATTCTAATTGTGGCTATTTCGGTCTGTTTAAACTCTTACTTAAAATTTGATTTTCCACTTCCTTTAAAATGACTTAACGTTAGGACATAATAAACATATGATTTTAATCCATATTTTGTTGATTGGCTTTACCTTACATTATGTAATTTTTTTATTGCAGACATCAGCCTCATTATTCCCGTCTCGCTGATTGGGAAGGCATCAAAAAGGTTATCCTCTTAAGTTTGATTCTCACTTTGACTATGTGTTGAACTTTAAGAAAACCTTTGAGAATTGTTCCTTAAAGAGTGCCTGAGTTGATTTTGATTTCTTTTTCCTTCTCACTTGGAACTTTTAAGATCAATTAAATAAAGTCAAACAAGAAACATTAATCTTTCGTGAAATACTTGCTCAAGCCGGGCATAGTTGATGGTAGTTAGCTTTAGGCAAGAATGCTGAGGTCAGGTTGACCTGATGCAAGTAGTCACCTTAATTACAACCATTTGCACAGTATATTTTGAAAAACCGACCGTTGGATTTGATACCTCTCTTATGTATGTCATTCCTGCCAAAAATCACAGTGATCCAACGGTCTGTTTCAGATTAACCAGACAGGTGAAAAAATGATGACATTTTGAAGAAAAAAAATATATGATTGTCAAAATATATGAGGAAATAGTTGTAATTGAGGTTACTTGATGTAACTTGCATCAGGTTGACCTGAACTTAGCATTCCTGTAGCTTTAGGTAAATAGGTTTTAGTTAACTTTTTTTGTTATAATTGTTTCTTTATGATCTCACAAATATTAAGAGTACTAGGCTGCTAGATGCTTGGATGAATGTTTAAAGGCTAATCCTGCATGAATGATGATCATGTGGTAAAACTGGCTGTAACCTGTTATTATCGAGGGCTAATGCCATTTTTATGCCTGTGCTACATAAGCAAGCTAGCTATGTGACCCCCTAGCTTGCTTTGCTGTGCTAGGTTGAGGTGACATGCATTTTGCATAAGTTGTTACCATAGTTTGTTGTGCTGGGTTAAGTGACTGGTTTGACATTGTTTGGTAGTATTTTCCCTTGTTTGGTTGTGAAAAGAAAAATAGAGTGGAAGTTACCAATAAAAGGACTTATTGTTTGGTTGTATTGATAAAACAGAGGAGGAAACTGGTTATATAGCACAATGTTTTTGTTTTTATTTTTCTTTATAAACATCATAGTTGCTTCAATTTTTCTTTCTTTGTTTTGTTTTGTTTTGTTTTTTTGGATGAGAAACGATAGTATTTATTTGAAAGAAAGAAAGAGATGCAAAGACGAGGAATATAATTACTCTACCAGGAGAGAAAATGAAAAAGGAAAAAAAAAAATAAAACCAAACAATCCCAAAAGAAAAGCCCTACCTGACAATGAAACGCTTACTAAAAAGGCAAGGTATCATCAAGGACTGAAATATCCAATATATCGGCGATTGCATATCTTTTCCATAAAATATCCATCTATATATTGGGATATATCGAATATATTGAGAATATTGGGATTTATTGAAAAATACCTATAAATATTGGGAAAAAAAAGTACTAAGGAATTAAATACCAGTATCGACAAATATATCAATGCTCCCAAAACACAGGTTTATCGACAGTTATATCGATCGTATCGAAAATATCAATATCAATATCGATTTAAAGATATGATGGATATAA
Organism: Hamamelis virginiana; assembly: GCA_017140935.1. NCBI lineage: Eukaryota > Viridiplantae > Streptophyta > Magnoliopsida > Saxifragales > Hamamelidaceae > Hamamelis > Hamamelis virginiana. Next base: position 311,192 of record JAESVK010000574.1, on the reverse strand, counting down.
TTATCGGTAAATATTGGTAAAGAATGTAATGTAAATCTAATATCATATCGATACCCTCATATATACGGATATATTGGAGATATTCTTTAAATGGTTTGAAATCTATGCTGAAGAGATTTAAGTTGAATTTCTCTTTTATAAAGATAAATACAATAGGTAGGACAACATCAACATGGAAAATCTCTCCAAATGTTTACAAGCAATCGATCCAATTTCCTTTAGAACAATTTGAAATTCCTATAAGGAATAGAGTGATTATTATAGGTTCGATATTTAAAGACACAAATCCTCAAAATCAATTAACTAACAAAGATATCCAGAAAATTATGCAACAAAATAATTTTACAAATCAACATTTAAAGACAATAGGTGATCGGTTGACTAGAGTAGATAATCTAGTCCAGAAAGAAAAAATTCTTCCCGATGAAACACTATTGTTTATCCCACATGAAATGCCTAAAAAATTCCTAAAAGAATTATCAAAAGATGTTGATCAAGAAATAGAGAAAAAATTAAAAATAGTAGCAGAAATTGTCTACCAGGTTCTTACTTCTCTAGAACCTTCTTCAAAAAGACAATTTCAACAATATCGAAAGCCGAACCATAATCAGAATCAGAAGCAAATGAGATTCTAGAAGTTTTCAAAAATTCTGCAATAAATGCTTTAAACAATATTGCGAAACCTTTAAAAAATTATTATACAAGACTAACATTTCCTAATATGCAAATAGAGGAATGAGGACAATTCATTGAATCCTCATATCATGGTGGTACTGGTACCATGGTTCAAAGTCTGGGCCAAGACCGAGATAACTGGACCGAGTCATCTAGGTCTGGGTAGGGACTGAGATGAGAAGTTCTCCCGGGTCAAATATATGAAGAGAAATCTCATATTTTCATTTCAACCAAGATATCCGTCATTTCGTCTTGTCTCGGCCGTCTCGTTTTATCTCGACCAATATTTCGGTCTTCTCGTTTCATCTCGGTCGTCACATCTCGTCGGCCGAGATAACAGTTATTTCAACATATTTATTTTATAAGTAAGTTAGTCCATTTTTATTATTTTTAAGTAGTAGTTCTTTTATAATATTCAGAAAAACAATCTAACACTTCATTTGTACAAAAAATAATGGTTTACCTTTTACTAACAATTATATTCTTTTTAAAAAGTTAAAATTCAACACATTATTCCATGATACCTTATCGCACTAGCACCTATTTTGATGTTTCTTATGATATTCTACCCCCTAAGTTATTTATTTTAGCTTATTTGATGAGTTCAATGTGTTTGTTTTATTTTTTCTGATTTTTCTATGATTTTTTTTGAATTTTTTTAAACACTTTCATGCCTAAAGTTGTATCTTGGCCGAGACACGACGAGATGTCCGTGATCGAGACTCGATGACGTATGCGACCGAGACTTTGAACCATGATTGGTACTCTCTATGAATGGAACATAGATAGTATGACTGAATATCACATTCTTAATACTTTACAAGAGATGTACAAGAGATGACTATGGTTTGTGTTGTGTATAAACCCAAGTTACCAGAAATTTCTGATTATGCTGTTGCTCAAGCACTAGTTGCTAGTTTTATAGGTCAAATCAAGGGATGGTGGGATAATTATCTCACTCAGAATGAGAAGGCATCAATACTCGGTGCAATAAAAACAGACCCTAATGGAACTATAATCAAAACAGAAGATGACGAAGAAATAAAGGATGCAGTCGCAACCTTAATCTTCACCACTGCAAAACATTTCTTAGGTGATCCATCTAAGATAAAAGACAAAACTGCATATATTTTAGCATATTTTAGATGTCCAAAACTCCAAGACTTTAGATGGTATAAAGACATCTTTCTCATTAAAGTTATGATGAGAAATGATTGTAACCAGTAATTGCTCCTTCTTCTTCAAAGAAGGATCTCAGTAAGCAATTACAAGAAGTATCATCTTCTCTTGAAGATAGCAATTCTGAAGCTGAAGAAGAAGATAACTTTTCCTTAGCTTCATCAACAGATTATGCACAAAAGAATTAAGACGACTGTTTTGGTATCTTCTCTTCAATACAGTAAAAGAATCCTGCTTTCGGTGCATGGGTTCACTTTTCAACAAAGCAACAGGATGGCTCGGACATCTACCTTAATCAATAAGTCATTCAAGGCATCTTTTGGCATAAAGAAGCACGCGTTACAAAATTTTCATTGTAGCAATCAGAAAATGATCAAAAGCAAGCAATAGTCTCCACCTATGTTGGACAAAAAATATTGTATCCACATGATCTTCACATGGGCATCACATAAATCTAGACAATAGCCATACTCTCCTTCTATAAAAGGAAGCTCGAGCAACGTTAGAAGGCATTCATCTTGGAATCTAGTCATTCTTACTTGAATTAGCCAAATAGATTCAGTTCTTTCCCAAGATCATCAATACCCTCCATTCTTCAATATTTGTAATATTTATCAATACATCATCCGACGAGGATTATCAATACTTAGCAATATTTTGTAAGTTCTGTTTTTCTATCAATAATAATACTTTTCAATATCTAATTCTCTTATCATATTTGCTTATATTTGCTTTCTTTATTGTTTGTTTGTTTGTTTTTCTTCCTGGGTTTGTAATCGTATCAGAGCCATAGGAAAGGACTGGAAAGGAGTAGAGATTCAACAACCTAGGGTTGAGCCACAAGTCTCTAGATTTCTAGTAGTGAACTAGGTTTGAGAGTCAACATGAGTTTCCTGTCCCGTAGTATGTCTAGGGCATCATAAACATCCTCTATGGGGAAACAAATTATCAAAAAAAAAGAAAAAAAAGAAAAAAGAAACCAATTATAGCCACGGTGATAGGGAAATTCATAATTAGAAAATCCCTAGAATACCAACAAAAGAAGTTTATCACAGAGGTACTCTCCGGTACTTCGCAAATTTCAACATAAAAACTCAAGAAGAGATAATTCATCTCAAGAATGAGTTTGAAACAATACAACTTTTCAACAAAGAAAGCTATAGAACAACACATTAGGGACAACTTTAAACTCTTACACATAGGACTAGTTCAAGTTGCAAATAAGCCTCTGGGAAGAGAAGGCTTTGACATGTCTATAGTCATGGCTCTACTTGACTGTAGATGGATCAACAAAATCAATGTTAGGTGGCATACAAGCTTGTCTTCATGAAGGACTAGTTTATTTCAACTGCTTTTCTAACTTCACAATAAGTCTTGAAGATGAAAACATTATGGATGTTCTGACTCTAAACATCAAGGTCCATAATGTTGAAATAAAGGGTGGATCCCTCCCTTACTCATCCTCTCAAGAATTCAATATAAAGTCTTTACAACACTTTTAGATCCCAAAGCAAAAAAGATTTCTCCAAAAAGAGAAACAATGTTGTTCCAATCCAACATTATAGATAAAACCAATATCATAACTCCATAGAAGTTACTTTGGAATGAACTCTCCTTCCCAAGAAAATGGAGATGATCGAATGTACTTCCTCCACCAACACAACAAGAGACTATCTCAACTAAAGTTGAAAGAATTGTTGAATATGCTGATGGAAGTGTACCATTACAAACCCAGGAAGGAAAACAGACAATTAATAAAGAAAGCAATTATATAAGCAAATATGATAAGAAATATATTGAAAAATAAATATTATTGATAACATAACTTACAAAATATTGCTAAATACTGTTGATACTCGTCGGATGATATATTCATAAATATTGAAAAATATTACAAATGTTGGAGAATGGAGGGTATTGATGATCTACGGGAAGAATTGAATCTGTCTGGCTGATTCAGGCAAGAACGACTGGATGCTAAGATGATTGAATGCCTTCTAATGTTGCTCAAGCTTTTTTTTATAGAAAGAGAGTATAGCTTGTGATTGTCTGGATTTATGTGATGCCCATGTGAAGATATTGTGGATACAGTATTTTTTGTCTACCACAGGTGGAGACTGTTGCTTGCTTTTGATCATTTTTTGACTGCTTCAGTGAATAGTAAAAAGTTAACTTTTTTACTGTAGCACTTTTGTTTTTAATTCTCGTCTTGTCACGTGTGCTTCTTTACACCAAAAGATGCCTTGGATGACTTATTGATTAACATAGATGTCTGAGCCATCCTGTTACTTTGTTGAAAAGTGAGCTGAAAGGAGGATTCTTTTACTGTATTGAAGAGGAGACACCAAAACAATCGTCTTCATTCTTTTGTGCATACTCTGTTGATGAAGCTAAAGAATAGTTATCTTCTTCTTTAGCTTCAGAATTGCCATCTCCAAGAGAAGACAATACTTCTTGTAATTGCTTCCTGAGATCTTTCTTTGAAGATGAAGGAGCACTTACTAATTTTTGGATGATCTTATTTATGTCAAGAAGATGCCTGGATTGTTCTACGAAACTTGAACTTGATATTTCTGGATGTTGAGTGAACCATTTGATTATTATTGTTGGAGTGATACTATCTGTTTTAGCACCGTCCCACTATTTGATATGAAATGATCTTCCCAAACTGGGAAAAACATGCATTGGAATTATTTCATATTGCCAGTACATAATCCATGCTAGACCAAAATGTCCAAAGAAGAGGAGTAGTTTTGGAAAAGCTTGTAAATGTTGATGGGGTTGGATTTTCTCTTGAAAGATCTAATATCCTTCAAGGATTTGTTTTGGTAATATGTCATGTGTTGGTGCTAGGTATTCCCTCCGGTTAAGAAACCAGAGGGGGAAAGTGTTTGTCATAATAAAACATCCATGAATGACGGAATGTCTTATTTTGAAAATGAAAGGTATTCTACCAGGCGTTCTGATAATCAAAATAGTTGTAATATTGAGGTTGGAAAGGTTGGGAAAACTTTCGAGGCTTAAACAATTCTTGACCCCACACAGAAAGTGAGAGGATTTTGATAATATATGCACAAGTAAAATGAGAAATCTCGTTCTTTCTTGTTAACATTTGGATAATGCTTGACCTCAAAAAATCTTTTGTTTATTACTTCATTCCTTAAATGAACCAGCCAACACCATACATTTCCAAATCCATCTCCCAAGTCTTTGGTGAGGGTATTTTCCCACCATAGGTAATGCCAGAATCTAAATCCAGTACTAAACTCAACATCAATTCAAATAAAAGGAAGACAAAATAGTTTTTACTTGATTTATGAATTTCCAAAGAGAAAAATGAGTAGAGCAACCATCAACTCTGGTATCCCAATTGTCAAAACTATATCCATGAATGCTATTAATCATAGCATGCCATAACTTCATTTGGGAATCTCCAAAACGTTTTCTAACCAAAGCCATATTTCTACATATCAAGTTACCTTTATAGTTATGCCCAACCCACCATTTGATTTAGGGGAGTAGAGAATATCCCAACCAACTAGATGATTTTTCCTCTCATCGCCTAAACCTGAATGGAGGAAGTCTTTTAGAATCTTCTCAATTCTATTTGCAACTTCAGTAAACCTCTATCCCATGTGGCTCATTTTCGGGCATTGTCTTCCACTTACATCCTTAGCCTCTAGAATCCTAGAGGCTGGTTAACTAAAAATTGCTCTCTGTTGTTCGGCCCCCTAAATCAAAACAAAGAATTGTGGTAGAAGTAGAAAATGATTTTGAACCATGGCATGAAATTCCTTAAAGATGCGAAATAAGTAAGATTTTTTTTTGATAGAAGGTAAACCCAATAGAATTTACTGTAATCATTAATGAAGGAAACATAATATAAAGAAGCACTCTTAGTTATAACAAGGAAAGGACCCCACACATCAGTATGAACATGAGAAAAAAGAGAATTAGAAACTGAGTCACTTTTATTAATTAGCAATGTTTTCATTTTGGCAAGTTTACACTCGCTACAATGTTGAACATCAGCAATAGACACTAAACCCAACGGACCTAACAAGACTAAACCCTTTAAACGATCCCCATACATATGGCCTAATCTAGAGTGCCACAAATTGAAGGGGGAAGACTCATTATTTAGAGAGAGACAAAAAGGCAGACGAACTACTGGATACTAGAATCTAGAAATTGTCTACAACGTAAAGATCCCCATCTCTATGTCCTGTCCCAATCTGCTTCTTGGACACTCAATCTTGCACAACACAACGAGAAGAAAATAAAAGCACGTCAAAACCAGAATCAGATAACTAACTAATAGACAGTAGACTAACAGATAACTGAGGGACATAAAATACATCAGGAATAGACGATTTAGAGATAGAAGAAGGTAAACAGAGCCAATAAATTGAACCGACATATGTAACCCATTTGCAGTAGCAATAGTGATGGGTGATGAAGAGATACAGTGACTAAGTATAGAAAGATAAAGAGTCATATAATGAGAGGAATCATAATAAAAAATCCAAGTGGCGGAGGTTATACTTGAGGGATTAGAATTACCCAAACTTGAGTGTAAAGTGGACAAAGCAGAAGCGTGTGATTGTGACTGTGATGCTAACCAAGTCTGAAACTGCTTAAACATGGAGGAAATCGGAGAAGTAGGTACTGTACTGACAGGAGGTGTTGCCAGGGCTGCTCATGGGTGAGGAGAATGAGCAGTATGAGAATGTTGTGGAAATATTTTAGGACAAGCATGCTTCCAATGGCCTTTCTGATGGCAGAAACTACACTCATCTGAAGCAACACAGGGTTTGTGCTTTCCAGTTACTTTGATAACAGTTCCGGGAGGGGTAGGAAGCATAGGGATCCGTGAAGAGGATGCAACAAATACTAATTCCACTGACAAGACAAGCATATGCATTTTGAGACGAGTTTCTTCAACCATAAGTTCCCGGACTGTAGCATTAATAGTGAATAAAGGAACCTGGTGCAGAATAGCCCCATAATAGCCCCACGGAGAGGTTCAAATTGCTTATGCAGAGCCATCATAAACTGAATAAGATGTTGTCGATCCCGTTTCTAAATATAAGCAGTAAGTAAGGTGCAGTAATTCTGAAGGATCCATGAGGGCCAACTAATCCCTAATTATTGTCAACTTATTATGAAACTCTTGAATGGTCTTATCTTTTTGTCTAGTAGCCCGAATGGACATCTTAAGTTCAAACTCTTTGACAAAGTTGGATTCAAGATAGATCTCCTCAAGGTACTCCCAAATCTAATCAGCAGTATCAAATTTGAAAAGGTTCTGTCCAATACTTGATTCTACAGAGTTGTGAAGCCAAGTGAAAACCTGTGCGTTCTCCATCTACCAAGTTGCTAAAGCAATCTTGTATCTTTCAACTTTCGGATCCGTGGCTTTTATAGTGGTGCGATCAACAAAACCCCATCGTCATAGTTCCCGACCCAACATAAAATTCTTCATAATTGTAGCCCAATAGGTGTAGTTATCCCCATTCAAGCGGATACTAATTGCCTGAATCTTGTTGTCAGTCATCAAGAAACAATTGATGAATACGCTAAAGAGGCCAAAAAACTTATAGAAACCAACCCACAAGAATATGGGACACCTAGAAGAGTAGAAAACTTGAATTAACCAAGCAAAATCTGATTTTTCAAGTCGAAAAACCAGTGGGGACAGCAAGTACAGTAGGGGGAAATAGAGAGAAAACTGGGATACCAAGTGCCGAGAGAAAGAGAGAGTGTTGACAGGGAGAAGGGAGAGCCCGTGAGAGAGAGAGAGAGACGAGGGGACTTCCAACCAAAAAGCAGAGATATCCAAACCTTGATCCAACCAAACCCTAATGCTCTGATACCATGAAAGATTTCTTTGAGAGAGAGAAAAGCCTTGAAGGCCGTGATTCTGTTATTCAACCTTAGAAAAACAAATGATACAAGAGAAGATATAAATAAAAAACCCTACTAACCTAAAAGACTACACTACCCTTAATGAAATAACATATAGACAAATTACAAGGAAATATTAAATACATGAAACTACGCTCATGGCATGTATTACACCTTTTGTGGTAGATCAATGGTTACAAGGTGCATGTTGCAAGCACCACATGTTTAGAGACATGTCATCTCCATGTGTTCTCAAATAGGCCAAGGCAAAGAGTGTTCCGCTTAGGCTTGCTTCCATTCCATCCACCAAACGAAGCCTCTTGTGTTATCCAAAGGCAAATACGGTTACAATCTAGTGACTTTGCTAGAGGGTGAGGTCGCAATCTAGTTGCCTCACCATAGACACTAAGCTTGAGGTCTAGCTTCCTACCTTACATTTGACCCAAGCAAGCATATACTTTTGACCCAAGCAAGCATATAGCATTAGGGTGCAGTACTTTAGGCACTCCTAAGGGGAATCTAAGTGGTTCGTAAGCCATAGATCTCGACATCAAGGTAGGCATCTGCTTGGTGTGCAAGTTTAGGCATTCACCTTGAGGTAGGTATCCTTGTTGATGTAGGTAGGAGATCAACAAGGGGTAGAAGTGAGGTAGACCGCTAGGTCACGTGCTAGTCACTTGTTCCGACCATAGAGAGTTTGCATGCAAAAATTGCGATCTGACCTTGCATACTTGCGCCTAAGTTAAGGTGTGATCCTTTTGAGTGTGGGTCAAGGTGCTTGTTATATATCAAGGCACCAATGGTGGCCTTGCATTATTGCATGTTGAGAAGATGGGAGTATTTTTACCTTGGAGCTCATGTCGATTTTGAGCTCAAGGTTGTGTGTACCATCTTTGCCTATTTTTGTTCCATCAAGGAAATGCATCTTGTGCCTAGTATGGAGAAGTGTTACTCTCCTAGTGGTCTTGATCATTGAGACAAATCATACTTATTGGTCCAGGTTGTATGGAGATTGATACTCTCCTAGTGGTCTTGATAATTGAGACAAATCACACTCTTATTGGTCTAGGTTGTATGGAGATTGATACTATAAACACGTCAAACTAAATAATTATAAATTTCTAATATTATGAAACTTATAATCTATTTGTGTTTGTAAATTCTTGTCATTTGGCCAAAACAAAGGGCCACGTGGATCAATGGATGAGTGATAGGTGCACCCTCAGTAGGAGGCCACAGGGCCAATTCCAAAGGGCTACAAAGCATAAGAATGGAAATAGGATGCTCCTTGAGAATATGGAATGGAATGGAAAAGGGACTTTACCCATCCCTCGGGTGGATGCCCACTTCGCGTGGCTGCCCTCGAATGGAGTATGCCTATCACTTAGTGGAAGTTGGAGCAACATGGCATGGGGTTGACCCTACCTTCCTCTAGAGGATAAGAGGACCTCACATGCCTTGCACGTGATGCTTAGCCTCAGGATTTCCTAGATTTCCCTTAACGGTTGCTCCCTGATGCTATATGCCCACCCAGGTCGGTTGGTAGGGCGTGGGGAGCTCCATTGGAGCTTGGTACTGGCGAGGTTGCGATCAACGATCTCATCCACTCGAGATGGTTCGAGGGAAGTGGCTTGGAGGGAAAGGAGTGAGGTCCAGTTGAGCTCGGGACACGTCCTCGACTCGAGGAAGTCTCGGTCTCAACCTCCTCGAGAGTGAGATAAGGAGGTGACGTGTCATTCGACACGTGGCATGCTTGATGCACCCTTTAGACAAGGCATTTCATGTTTGTCAGTAGGTGGCCTTGGAAAATGGTTTTAGCAGAGCATGCTTTGCCACCTTGGCAAACTTGGCAGGCAAGTTTTCCCTTTGAGTTTATCGAGGACTTCTATTAATTACCTGGTGGTTGGCTATTGCCGCCCTCCTAGCAAGTGGCCACATGGTAGACTCAGTCCATGCATTCCCCTCTATATAAAGAGCACTATCCAGCCCTTCACACAGGAGGGAGACAACTAAGAGGCTTGAGACATAGCATAACTCATACAACACCCCTCATACAATAACCTATGCTCTCCATCCACCATTTCCAAGGTGCATCTACTATCAGTCCCTCACTACTAACACTTGGGGAGTGAGGTAGAGGTTTATTAGTTAATGGTTATTGGTTACATCACTGCCTTGGTTTTTCTCACTCCACTCTTGGGCTGCCTCATTGCTCCCCTGCAGCTGCTTTCTTGAGCATCCCAGAAGTGTGAATCTCACACTCCACTAGAGTGCAGGTAATATCCTTCCTTTTGTCACACGAGTATTCTCTATCTTTCTATCTTTGTCTTATTTTATATATGTAAATTTATGTATGATATTTATCTGTTGTGAATGTATTACCTACCTCTCTGACTAAGTGGAATATAATAAGCTTGTGTATGTTGTGGAAGGCCTCAGTATATACACTGAGGTTATACATAAAATTTGCTGTCCATTCTATGATTTTACATCATAAAATACAGTTTTTTATGTCATTATGCGTGCTTTGTTCGTATAAGAGGAGTCTTACTCTTATATTTTTATTTTCTATTCATTATTTAATCATGAAAAGTATTCAACTCAGGAAATGTTTTCAATTAATATCGAGCGTTGTGAAGTGTAATGTAGTTGGACACTAATATATACTTGATTGTCTTCCACATCCTTCCAACTGATTTTGTCTGTTTGGTTGTCATCTTGTGCTTCAAAAGTCACGTTCTATTCGAGATTTTGACAACTATGCCACCTGCCTTGTTGGGAAATTTGAGGTATCAATCTCTGATAATTTTTCTTGTTTTCTCTAACTTGCTTCTCTTTACTGAAAATAACTTCTTGTTTCCTCAAGACTGTGGATACATACTACAGGCGCTGTAGCAGTGCTAGTTTTTTAGGAAAGGTATCAGTGCCACTACTTTGTATCAGTTCTTTGGATGATCCTGTCTGTACTAGGGAAGCTATTCCTTGGGATGAATGCAGGTGGGTTGTCTTTATGTGATTGAACATTCCTTAGAGTGTCATTTTTCTATCACCTGTCCTGATATTTTCTTTTATGATTATGATAGGGCAAATAAAAATGTTGTCCTGGCAACCACAAAGCATGGAGGGCATCTGGCATACTTTGAAGGAGTAACAGCAGCTGGCGTGTGGTACTCTATGCTCCCATGTTCTTAGGATATTACGTTCTTAGTAACTGTTTAACATTAATGATTTAGTTGTGGCCTAAAAACACTAGAATCAATCTCAAGGGAATTTCTTAACTTCCCAAATGTTTGCGAGGAATTCCCCTGACAATTTGTCAAGATAGCATTTTACTACCTCACGTCATTCTCTGTTATGATTATTGATCACCAACCTCACTTTATCAAATTATCTGGGTTGACCAGTCAATCATGTTCTGCCATTCCTTTCTGCAGTCCTGGTGTCATTAGAAATTAGAATTCCATTACGTCGGCAAATTTCTGTTCTTGGAACCCTGGTGTTTTAACTTGGTCTAGATGCCATGTTTAATATGAGGCACAAGCAAGGAGGCTTCTTGGGTTCATGTTCTGATTACATGTTTATGTAATTATTGTCATATCAGATTCTATCCTTCCATTATCTATGAGTCTATGACATACTTCTGGCCAGTTACAAATTTAGTGACCTAAAATATTGTTAATAATCATCCATGGATTTTCACTTTATCTTTCCATTGCAGGTGGGTAAGGGCTGTTGATGAATTCCTTAGCATTCTACACTCTAGCCCATATATGCATAGACAAAAGAAGGTGAAATTTTGTTCCTTACCATTAGTTTGCTTTCAAACTAAAATAACAGTATCAGTCGGTATATCGTGATTTTAGTGGTAGGTCCAAGTATATGATGCTGTTGAGTAGCCATATCCATTGTTATTAAACCCGGACCGGACCGGCCGGTTCAACCGGTTGGACCGGGAACCGGTCTCCTCTCCGGCTGGTTCAACCCACAAAAACCCGTTTTTCAAATAAACCGTTCAACCCGGTGGTTCAACCGGTCAAACCGGTCAAAAAACCGGTCAACCCGGTTTTTTTTTTTAAATAATTTTTTAAATTTTTTTAAGGTGCTAAAATGACTAAAATAATCCCAATATTTGTAATGACTGCACATAAATTCAAATATATGAATTGATTGTACAAACATTTTAAAAAACTTATATTTTGAATCATTTATACCTTTTATTCTAATAAATAATTAAATAAATAAATAAATAATATATTTATGACGTCACGGTTCAACCCGGCAGTTCAACCGGTTGACCCTTAACCCGGTAACTTTTCCGGTTAGATAAACGGTCCGGTTTTTAAAACAATGGCCATATCATAAAGCCTTGACGATTTGCAAGAATTCCCTGTGTCTTTCTTGATGCAATTTAAAGATCAGTTTTACAAGCTCATATTGTTCGTTGTTCTATATCTACAGGAACAGAATTCTGGACCACATTCTTCGTTGGAAACATCTATTGATCAGGCCCCGTTTGTACATGTTGGGGAAGGTGGATTGGTGGCTGCAATGGGCAATGAGCTAACAACAAACGACGAGGGAAAAGATGCATCTGAAGCACAAAAGATACCTGATAAAAGGACCAATGAATTGATTCAAGATATGGAACAAGATGAACGCACGCCGGAAGCAAAGTCTTATCTTGTTCCCGACGTTGCCCAAACCTCCAAACAAGCTACAAGCATCCAAGATGTCAGGCCTTTTGACATAACCACTCCTATTAGAAGATGCGTAGATCAGCTTTCTCGACAGAATACAAGGTCAGTGTGGTTGCTTGCTTACATTGCCATCATAACAAGCTGGCCTTTGGTAGGCTCAGCTCTTCGGTTAGTCTTTAAAAAGAAGCTAAAAAATGTCTTGCCTGCTGCATTACTCAGAAGATAGAAAGAACTCCATGCTGGTAAACTTTTAATTATAATTTGTACTTGTAATTTGTGTCATTGACTATTCTAAATCTTGAACTGTCACCTATTCATGGCACCACCATGCTTAATTATAAGCATGCTTACAGCTTAAAGCATAGAGACAAATACAAGTGAAAACCTTGTGTAGAACTTTGCTTTCCTGCGACAATCCAGTATTTGTGTATTGCAGTGCAGTTTTTGAGCAATGATGGCTTACATTTTAAAATATCTTTTATTTTAAGGATGCCTAACCATAATTTACAGGACACTTTGGGCATTTCTCTCAGCCTCTCATAGCTGAAGGTTTGTTTTTATAAAGCATTTATTACTAATAATATCACATTTCATGCATGCTAGCTATACATCAAAGTGTTCCTATATCCAAGATATTACACAATATTTTGTATCAGAAAAAATGGCTAAAAAATAACCATTTCCCCTCCTTTGATTTCAAAACTACCCTTTACTGCATAATTAGCTAACAGGAGTAATTCTTAAAATTCAGCCATTGTACTGCAACTCAGCTCAAAAAAGATTTTATCCCAACTATTTCAATTGGCTATATGAATAATTTTCTCCAGAACAAACCTGTAAGGACATTCTTATGCTTCTTATTGTCGGTCCACTTTCACTTGGGAGAGGTGTTTTGAAAAACCGACTGTCAGATTAAATAATCTTCATATGTATGCCATGTTTGTCAAGAATTACAGTGATCTAACTGTTGGTTTTTAAAATACAGATATTTAAACAATTTTGACAGCATTCAATAGTATAGACTGTCAAAGTGTTTAACGGAATGTATTTTGGAAACCGATTATTGGATCACTGTGATTTTTGGCAAACATGACATTTATAAGAAGATTATTTAATCCAACGGTTAGTTTTTCAAAATATTTATCCTATCGGTCCTAGAAGTGGTGGGCTAATAATGATAAGAAGAGTAAAGACGTCGTGACAGCATCGGTTATGTACTCTTCTACCATTCAACTCTATCTAAAAGCCATACTTTTTATCAAGTTATTAACAATCATATTATTTTAAGGGAGAACAATAAAAATTTAAGGGAGAAAAATAAAAATAAGAATCTAAAACAAACACATTTGGTGGGAGGCCATATTACGCAACTATGCTTAACAAAATGACCTTGACCATAAATAAAGAAATAAAAGACTGAAATACCAAATCTGATGTCATACAAATATAACAATATGCCCTTGCTTTCAGCTGAGGACAAAGTTTAGGTGAGAAAAGGACCTCTTTATCACAAGGAATCAAAGCATAGAAAGATACTGATTTTCTTTTATATATATATATACCAAATTCAGGTGGGGGAGTAGAACTTTCTTCTAATTGATGATGACCCTTATTTTGGAGAAGGGATCTTGAGACCATGGAATAAAAAGGAAAAACAAAGCAAGAGCCAAATGGGTATCATCTTGTATTCTCAGTCTTTATTCATACATTTAGTCCGTATTCTCACGTTTATAACAAAATTTGGTTATACTTGTTTGTATGTCAATATACGTCCTTCTTGTTTCTTACCATACCAAACACTCTTTCAATATTCGGTTGTTAGACAGATCATAGGGACAGAATTTTGAGTAGGATTCACCCCAAATATCATGCCCCCAAAAAAAAAAAAAAAAAAAAAAAAAAAAAAATAAACTTGAGTCGACTCATCGACAACTCGAAAAACTGCATGCCCAAAAGTTGCATTTTTGTGTAAATATGTTCGTAATTTTTATACTAGCATTAAAAGTTAAATTTATTTGCAGCATCTTGTTTATGCTTGTTATCTATTTTTTGTATCGACAATTTATTTATAGAAAATTTTATTTTGAAGTGTTGAGTTAACATGGCTGGGGAAATTAGCAATTAATTTGGTTCCTTACTCATCTTATCGTTAGCACACTCTACTAGAAGTCATAAGATATATATTTTAAAAAACCGACTGTTGGATTAGACAATTTTCTTATGCATGTCATGTCTGCCAAAACTTACAGTAATTCAAAATAGAGTACAGTATGTGAAACACTTATTATATCTAGCGTTGAATGCTCTCATATGTGAGAGAGAGAGAGAGAGAGAGAGAGAGAGGGATGAATAAGAAGATGATGATTTTAGGGAAAAGAAATGGAAGAAGGCAAATAAGGTTGAAATGGGAATCTGCCAGTGGTTGAACCCAACTGATTAATGACTTTTGACCTTGTCATATATATATCTTCACCCGTAAACAACTTTGTCAACTGTTCCTAAAACTATAATATCTCCTTACATTTAAAGCCAAAATAAGTTTCTACCCTTGAACGGTTCCTTGGTAGGCATGCACCCAATTAGGTCTACATTATGCCTCCAATTTGAGAATTAAACCATTATATATGTTCCAAATTTAGAATCAAACAAATATTTGCCTAAATGATTTTTACTCCCAAAAAAAAAAAAAGATTTTAATGCAGCGCGCCTTGGCTAGTTAACCTAATTTTCCCTCAAGGTTTTTGTCAATGAAATTTAACTGCAAATGTCATGGTTAATTAATTAAGACTTTGTGCAAGCTAGATACTATTCTCCATGATCTAATTAAGTGGTTGAAAATTTTTAGACCCATTGTATCAATATAAGGCATTAATTAATCCATTTTAAGAATGAGTCTTATATAAACCTTTAATCTACTAGTTTTTAATAAATACAGAAATGATCCAGTCAGCTATAAGTTTATGTAAGAATGAAGGTAATAAATAATTATAGGATACATGTTTCAAAAACTGGTCGTTAAATTAGATACTATACTAATGTATATCATGCATGACAAAAATTACAGTGACCCAACGGTCAATTTTTGAAAAATATCACTAAGAAAAACTGTGGTAGTTTCAGCGGTCATAATTTTTCCGATTTATATTTCCAGATGTTTACAAGGATTACCGTGATTTTTGGCATGCATACATGAAATTTAAAAGAAGAATATTTAATCCAATAATAAGATTTTCAAAATATGTGTCTTATAATTATTTATTAATTTCATACTTACATAAGATATATAAACATATGCTGACTAAATCACGAGAATCGAGGGTATGGTCTGCCTTATGGATGGCTGCTGCCATCGAATCTGGATATATATATGTGATCGGCAGCATTTTAAAGAATAAAAAATATATACTTCTAAATGTATAAGACATGATTGTATAGTTGGCTAGCTATTTTAAGATGCATAGGATATGCGAGAAGGTGCCAAATGTCAACCTCACAGCTTACGGAGTAGCATCAGCTTGCCTTAAACAGATTAGAAAAAAAAAAAAGTGAATTATGGTGTCTTATTAGACAAAATTAACAAGTGGCCATTTCACTAGACCATCTCATGTCTTCCATTAGCAAGACATCAAAAAGTTGGAAATTCGATATCTTAACATTAAAATTAAAGCCTCCATGTTTTAAGTAACTTTTGAATCCTCCCGTGGACTCGCTCAAACACCAATTCCAATGTTAACAGTCACCAACTTATTCCAGTGCTACTGTTCGCTAGGTTTATTATTATGTTATATTTCTCTCTCTCTCTCTCTCTCTCGATATTTTAATAAGTCTTATGTGAGGACATGGATTTTTAATCTAATGTGGATTGGATATTTTGAAAAACCGACAATAATTTAATTAGATTTTTTTTTTTTTTTTTTTATGTCATGCATGTGAAAAATTACAATGATGAATACGAACTATCGTAATTTTTCACATATTATATCTTAGAAACCAACTATTGAATCACTATGAATTTTGACATGCATGGCATGTATAAGAAGAATATATATTTATCTAATGGCCAATTTTCCAAATTACGTATCCTTCAATGGCTAAAAAGCCATGTGACTTACCAGAAAAAGGACTCTCTCTCTCTCTCTCTCTCTCTCTCTCTCTCTCTCTCTAAGTGCTAATATCAGGTGCACCTAATGCATCTTGTATCAGGTGACCTCTTCTAGAACCACTTACAACTAGAACATATTTTTGGAAAACTGACCGTTGGAATAGATCATCTTTTATGTATATCAGGCCTGCCAAAAATCTTAGTAATACAATAGCTGGTTTTTAAAAAATGAAAAATTGTGATTTTTTGGTTCTTTAAAATGTCATCATTTTTTACACAGTCGATTTTTCATAAACCAACCGTTAAATCACTTTGATTTTTGGTACGCCTGACATACATAAAAGAGGTATCGAATCCAATAATTGGTTTTCCAAAATGTGTTATGCAAGTGGTTTTAAATGAGATCACTTGATGCACTTTCATCCAACGTTTGATTTTCCAAAATGTATTATACAAGTGGGTTCTAAATGAGATCACGTGATGTATCTTGTATCTAGTGTACATGATGTTTGCTCCTCTTTCTGATTTTTGGTAAGCATGACATAAATAAGAGAGATATCTAATCCAATAATTGATTTTTCAAAATATATTATGTAAGTGGTTCTAAATGAGATCACCTGATACGTTTTCCATCTAGTGTATCTGATGTTAGCACCTACATATATATATATATATACATAAATGATCCATTAGGGTCCAGACCCCATTTGGATAAATACGGTCCACTCTTTATTGGGATAGTTGGGACATGTATTTTGAAAAATCGACCGTTGGATTAGATACTCATGTTACGTATGTCATGTCCGCCAAAAATCTTAGTGATCCAACGGTTGGTTCATGAGAAAACTGTCTGTGAAAAAAACTGACACTTTCATTTGCAGATGTATTTTGAAAAACTGACTGTTGGATTAGACAATTTTCAAATGTATATCATGTCTTCTAAAAATCAAAGTGATCAAACAATTAGTTTTTAAAATTCAGACATTTAAACAACTTTGACAGTATTAAACGGTAAATACTGTGAAAGTGTTTCACGAACTGTAGTTCGAAAACCGATTATCGGATCACTGTGATTTTTGGTAAACATGACATTCATAAGAAGATTATTTAATCTAACGGTCGGTTTTTCAAAATATTTATACTAGGCTCCCAGAAGGAATGGGTTAACGATAAGAAGCGCAAAAATATTCGAACAGGATCGGTTCTGTGTGATAAATATGAGATATTTATCGTGAGATTCTTTTTAAAAATACATACATATATATATATATATATATATATATATATATATATATTATAAGATTCGATCGGCTCCAATATAACTGTTTTTCCTTGGTCTAAAATGGGATGGATACATACAATTGACAGTCCCATAGGAGGTATACAATTCTTCAATTCCTAGGTATCAAAATGCAATGCCATTCCAATTAAAACATTGTAATAAAGAATATAATAATTCATAGTATATACCAAGAAGACAAGGTTTGAGCGGGAAAGTTAAAGAAGCAGTATTTGACAATTTGATGGTTGGGACTTCTAGAAGAAAGGGTGTGTGAAGACAAGTCTTTGAAAGGACGGTAGGTTTAGATTCCACATTTTTCCCGCTGTTTTTTGTCGACTTCATATGGCATCTTTCTAGCCTTCCGAACTACCAAAGGTCCCAATAACTTCCACACTTTCCTAGTATCCAAACACCCCTATATAAGCTAGGAAAAATCACACACTTTCTGGTCCTTTTTAAGAATAAAAAGATACCCTCTTGTCTCTCCTCCTTACAAATCTCTCTCTCTCTCTCTCCTCTTTGGTTCCATTCACATGTAATGACACAAAGGAATTTTCTTGGGTTATTCCCACTCCACTTCCTCTCTTAAAACTCAAAACCATAATCTTCTCTTCCACATCTCTTCTAAATTATTAAACTACATCTCCTACTCTCTCTCTCTCTCTCTCTCTTTCTCTCTCATGGAAGATACAAATGAGGAGGAGCTTTTGAATCTTAGCCTTGCAGTTGTTACAAACTCCGGAGGAGAAAGAAAAAGAAAGAGAAAGAGAAGGGATGTTTTCAAACCTTTGATTAATTCATATTCATGTGGAGGAGGCTTAAGTAATTGTGAAGGCAAGATATTTGGCCTCCTTCAAATGAGGGAGCAAATGTTAAAACTAGACCACAAGGGGAAAAGTGTGGACATTGAAGACAGAAATAATGGTCTTCATTTGATTCATTTGTTACTAATAACAGCCACCGCAGTCGACGAAAACAGCATGGAATCTGCAGCAGAAAACTTGGGAGAGTTATATCGAAGCGTCTCCTTAATCGGCGACTCAGTGCAAAGAGTGGTGGCATATTTTGCAGATGGGTTAGCTGCCAGGCTTCTAACAAAAAAATCTCCCTTTTACAATATGCTGATGAAGGACCCAACACCTGAGGAAGAGTTCTTAGCATTTACAGATCTCTACAGAGTCTCTCCCTTTTACCAATTTGCTCATTTTACAGCAAACCAAGCTATACTTGAGGCCTTTGAGAATGAAGAAGAGAAGAACAACAAGGCATTGCATGTTATCGATTTCGATGTCTCCTACGGCTTTCAATGGCCTTCTCTTATACAATCTCTTTCTGAAAAGGCCACTAGTGGTAACAAAATATCTCTTCGAATAACGGGATTCGGACGAAGCTTGGAAGAACTTCAAGAAACTGAGACAAGACTAGTTAGCTTCTCCAAGAGTTTTGGTAATCTAGTTTTCGAATTCCAAGGGTTATTGAGAGGGTCTAAACTCATTAACCTAAGGAAAAAGAAAAATGAAACCATTGCAGTTAATTTAGTATTTCATTTAAATAGTTTGAATAATTTTGGGAGGATTTCTGAAACTCTTAAGTGTGTATATTCCCTTAACCCCTCTATTGTAATCTTGGTGGAACAAGAAGGTAGTCGAAGCCCTCGAAGCTTCTTATCGAGATTTATGGAGTCCTTGCATTATTTTGCAGCCATGTTTGATTCATTGGATGATTGTCTCCCACTAGAAAGCGCGGAAAGGTCGAGTATCGAGAAGAATCATCTTGGTAAAGAGATCAAAAGCATGATGAATTGTGACAAGGATGATAAAAATTGTTCAAGCTATGAGAGGATGGAGATATGGAAAGAGAGGATGGAGAATCATGGATTTGAAGGAATTAAACTTAGCTCAAAGTGTATGATACAAGCCAAGCTTCTTTTGAAAATTAGGAGCCATTATCGTTCTCATCAATTTGATGGGGAGTGTAATGGGTTTAGAGTATTTGAAAGAGATGATGGAAGGGCTATTTCTCTTGGGTGGCAAGATAGGTGTTTGATAACAGCCTCGGCGTGGCGTTGTGTATCATAGATATACTCTTCTAACACGTTCATCATTTTTGTTAAACACTGTCAATCTTATACAAAGCTTTTAATTTTTACCATAAATATTGATCAAATAATTCATGATAGTTCCTACCAAGTTTTTTCTATTTAAGATGGCTATTATTGTTTTGTTACTTCGATCTGCAAATGAATGATCTCGTATGTTTTGTTAAAATCATCGATATGTTGTGGGATTCCCTCTTTCCTTCTATATCTATTGTGGGCAAATTAATTAACAAGACTAACTGTCGTCTTTCACTTCAATGCCATCAGTACCATAGCAAACTTCAAATGGGTGTAAAGGTTCACTAGGGAAAAATATCAGCTTAGAAATTGCTCAAAACTCGCACTCTAGAAAGTTAATTAAATTTATGGAGTTTAAAACAGTAGTGTCAACTAATTAGGGTTGTTAGGTATTGAATTGTATTAACTAATGAAGGCTGGTTTTGAATTGTACACTAACACATCGATCTATCTGTAGGATTCTGCAGGATATATATATTTTATGCAGATAAGGGAACATTTACGTAAAAATGTTATCCACAATTTTGACATTTATGTTTGCATGAGTGAATAAGTCCCTAAGCCAACTTTGTTGCACGTACAATAATTAAGTGTGAATTTTGGGATTGACATGATATATAGAACTAAAAATAAGATAATTAACCTTAATTGTAGCTAGGTAGAGGATAATTAACAGTGGGCCGGGCTTCTAATTAATTTATAAGCATCACACACATATACATGCATAATATTGATCGATCGATCAGATAATTATGCATGTATATATTGACAAATAATGGAACAAAGCATCATGTAACAACTCCTTCCTAGCTAGGTTTAATTATTATAATTTTGTAGCCCTAGCTAGCCACCATAAAAAGGTATGATCGATGCTTTGAATCTTTTGAATCCTTATTCTTCAAAAGGAAGCAATTAAGAACCTAGAAAATTAATAGAGTTGCGTCGTACGTAGTATATGTTTTGTATTATGATTTATGTGGGCTCATGGATGTATTATATATATATATATATATATACCCATGTAGTTATTTGTGGGGTTTATAATTGAATTGGTATACATGGAGAGCGGTTAGGGTTTTTTTGAGTTAGGTGGGCAAAAGTTTTTTAAGTGAGATCGAGTTGAAACTGTCAATCCAAGTAAAGACTTGTGTTTCTTGCATGTATGTGATTGAACGTGTTTTCTTTCCGTTACTACTAATTTCTCGTTAAATATTATATCCTGCTGTTTGTCCCAACAAGTTACTTGGTAAAATAATTGGATCTTGTGATCGAGCATATATTATAGAGGATATATGTACTGCATGGCTGTCCTAACGACATTGTGATGTTTTTAAAGATGATGAAGGGATATATGGTGGGAGTGTCGAGGTCCAGATTAAATTGGACGAGTCTTTTGTGTGTTGGAGGGAGGATAAAACTGCATATATATATATATATATATATATATATATATATATGCATGTACGTGTGATGGGGGAGCTCCCGAGAAAGAGATTATCTGGAAGTTCTTTTCTTTCATGCATGTATATATATAGGTGCTAATATCAGGTGTACCTGATGCACCTTGCATCAGGTGCCCTCTTGTAGAGCCACTTGTACCATAGATTTGGAAAACTGACAGTTGAATTAAATACTCCTATAATGTATGTCATGCCTGCCAAAAATCACAGTGATCCAACGGTTGGTTTTTGAGAAATGTAACTTTAAAACACTATGACTTTTTTGTTGTTTAAAATGTTATCATTTTTTTAGCAGTCAGCTTTCTCAAAAACCAACCGTTGGATTACTGTGATTTTTGGCAGGCATGATATACATTATAGGAGTATCTAATCCATCGGTCAGTTTTCCAAACTATATATATATGTGTGTGTGTGCATGCTCGTGTCCGCTCACGCGTAAAACTCTTGTGGGCTATAAGAACCATAGGTGGTAAGTTTAGAATATGGGTCCAAGTGTTTTAGATGTTGGGCCTAAAAACCCACTTCTGTTTTCTTAAGTTTTGGGCCTTATGAACCCACTCTAAATTCTTACTAAGTTTGGGCCTGCTAACCTATAACAACTTTTGGACTTCACTAGCTTCTCCAAAACATTTATGTGGACTATTGGGCCTACTTAACTAATTCTGGTTTCTTTGAAAAATCAAAAATCAAAAAATAAATAAATAATTTCTCCCACATGAGTTAAGAATGTTACTTGAATCAACCCATGCACTAATCAAATTTCAACTTGAGCTTGAAATTCAATTAATTAGTTTCTAAATTGTTTAAACCTTAGGATTTTCACCATACTAGTATTTTTAAACCTTAAAAATTTACTATGCATGATTTATTGTGAAACTTATGGAGACTTGTACTAAATTATCTGAACCTATAAATACTCTATTTAAAAAATTATAGAAATAATTTTTTATAAAATAGTAATAGTTTTATACCACTAGATTCATTTATGAAAATTAGAAATTTTTCTCTCAAATCTCACATTCGTGTAAATGGTTACTTTACTAAATCTCATTTCTTTTATAAATTAATAAGATTGTTTCATGTTAATATTAAATTGAATAAATTTCTATGATTATGGGATATGAGATAATTTATAGCAACCCCTAATGGATTACTTAAATATATTTTTGATATCTTCATGCTTATGTTATGAATTTTCATGCGATTGTGATATCGAAAGAAATTGTGAAATCGTCAATTCTCCATTGCGTTTTATGTGAAGGTTTATGTGGATAATTGCTTGTATATATGAAAGTATGACAGGACTATTATAGTAATGCACATTTACATATATGAGATTCTGGCATGAATCATAACTTTTATTGTAGAGCATTCACGCATGGATGTGCATGGATATTGCTACGTAACTATAACGAGATGAGGTATGGATACGACCGGAATTGTATCTCCCAGTTAGTGCACTAATAATATATTATTTGCTCATGGCATTAGGCATGAATTGGGCAATAATACACGCATGCCTTGTGAGAGGGTATGTGCTGAGGTCGTGGGATGATGATCGAAGTCATGTGGACTGTGATATCATCTAGTGTTTGCTAGTGTGACAACATCACCTTATGCTTAATTGAGAGCCTTAACCCGTGTAGGTTCCCGCGGGACTATATATTGTTTTACAGGTGATAGGCAGCTCGTGGGCAGGTATGATTACATTTTTGCATCTTATTGATATATGCCATGGCATGGAAGACACATAGCATATGCATTAGTAGTTATTATAAGACATGGGATGCAGTATATGCTTTATCTATGACTGAATGCAGTATATGCTTTATCTATGACCTGTTGTTGAATTTGCCATGTTTACTATCAATTTGAGTACGGATGGTAAAGAAAACTGTCACCGCCTTGGGGTCTGGGCTACCCTGAGGAGTGTTACAGGTGAGCACTGAGTTACTTATTTATTTGGCATGCTCGGAGCCAAATGATTCTTTTTCTACTTTTAAAAAGCAAAAATTGATATGCCTTGCTGAATTTTATCCAAAAGAATTCTCTGCTTATGTTGGATCTCTCATGCTACTTGAGACTTTATATTATTGATATGCGCTCAAGTTGTGGTTTTTCGGAATTGAAAGGGATTAATGTTATTGCTCGAAAAATGGTTGAGACAAAAAAATACACTATTTATCAATTAATTTACTTACTTGTGATATTGGCATTGATCCTTCCTGTTGCGACTGCCATGATACAGAGGGAGTTTTTTGCGATAAATATTGTGGAGAGAATTGCAAAATAGAATGGGAGACCAAATATTGATGAATGATGCCTTAATTGCTTAAATTGATAAAGATATATTATGCAGGCTTTCAAAACATGAAGACTCATAAGACACAATTGTGAATTTGTTAAATAGAACATTCAATGCTAAAGTTTTGGGGATCTTTTTGCATTGTAGCGGTTTTTTTATTTTTCCTTTTGAGGCATACTTCTTGTATACTTGCCTTCTGGCAACTTTTGTGATTAATACAAGTACCTTTTTGTGAAAAAAAGTTATATTTCTTTATGTTTGTTACTAGTCCAATAATTATTTTTGATATTGTAGCCGATTGACTTTAATTTATAAAACTTGGAACATTAATATTCTATCATATTTTCCCCAAAAAAAAAAATAAATAAATAATTGTATCATAGGGTCCCCCTCATAAAGAAAAACATTTCTGGCTCCACCAATGATGAATATTAGTGAATTTATTGAGAATCATACAACAACATTCATTCCTCCAAAGCCAAAATCACTCAACTACTTCAACTCTTAAGCATTTATTAATCTTTATAGTTGAAGAACTATTAGTGTGACATCATCTAGTGTACTGTTGATGTCGAAAATTGTTGATAGAGAATAGATTGAATCGAGGGTGGAGATGATCGTATTAAATACTAGCTCAGATCATGGTCACCAGTGAGGTGCCTGCCAATTAAACTCCGACGGTCAAGTTAGCAACTAGAGGAGATAATGAGAGTTAAAAAGAACTAGCAGGGGTGTGTGAGCATGCCTCTTTCTTCTTGTGTAGTGCCCTTAAGTAGTGGTTTAGGTGATCTGACCTTTGCACGACGGAGATCACCTCAGTGGTTTAGTAACCTAATTTGCTTCGTTCATTCTCAATCACATTTAATGTTTGCGTGATTTACCTATTCGGCCATTTATGAAGGGCCTTACTTAAGTAATCATTTTGTACTATTCACCTACGCTCAGATTTGGTGTCAGACGTGTAATTCTCAGCTTCGAGATCCGAACGTTCCTAACCGTCCCGTCAGTCACGTTCATGTCACATTCGTCAGATTGGAATGGAATATTATAATTTAGGTCGGGGTCGACGACTCCCCATCAGATGGTCAATAATCCTATAATGGTCAAATACTTTGATCGGGTACTCTCCCTTATTAGGTATCCGAAAACCCGATCAAAGTATCATGTATTCACAACCCGGTTACACATGTTGCTCGGATAAGGATTAGTAGGTTTTTACCCTCTTCAGCTGCCCCCTACTTGGGAAGTTGATCAGTTTTTTTTAGAGAAACTTCGCAAGTAATTCGATCGGGTACTTTGGACTATTCGCAAATCAACTTCTTCCTCAAAATTACTTTAGGGTCTCGAAATGACTGTTCGTCAGTTTCATAAATGGAACGAGCCGTCACTCATTAATTAGCTGCACTCCGCTCGAGGTGACAGGTGTCTTCTTGAATCTCGTGATCAAGGCGACGGTTGAGGGCTGTAATGATTACAATGACGTCATTCGTTCATTATGGACTCGTGGCTCCAATCGAGTGGTTCCTAGATCGGAAGGTTATAAAAGAAAAAAAATTCTTTCTTCCCTCCTTATTCATTCCTCTTTGTTTTCGAAACCCTCGCCGGAGAACGCTGTTGCTTCGCCGGAGCTGCCATCGCCAGTTTTTAAGGCTTTCCAAGTCGCTTTCTCCGGTCTTCAGGGCATTCTAAGGTACTTTCCATCATTCCTTTTTATTTTTACCGTTTATTTTTGTATATCTTTCATTTTTGAGGGCTTAGGTAAACTTCTAGGATTGTTCTCTTGAGTTTGCCGGTGAAACTTCCAAGTTTCCCGGCGATGTTCGAATTTTCTGTTTAAACGCTTCAATCCTTTTTGTCGTTCCACTAGGGTTTCTGGTCAAGCTTCTCTTAAAAATGGCCGATCAAGGCAGTAGGCCTCAGGGGGTCCATCCTGTCGATTAAGAAGTAAATGAACCTTCCACGTCGGGGTCCTCGTCCGACACCTTCAAAGTGGACCCGATCAGTGCCCTTCCGCCACAGTTTCTACCTGACCCACCATTCCCCTTTGTCCATATCAATCTTCTTAGAGAGGATAAAGAGTCTAGAATCAGGGTTAAATATGATATCCCCGATTCAGTGAGGATCCGGATCCCGGGGCTGAATATTCGCGTCACGGACAATCTGCCCGGGGAGGTCTGTTTCTACGAAGAGTCGTTCATCGCAGGTCTGAGATTTCATCTTCAAAGTTTTATTAGGGAGACCTTGAACACCCTAGGTATCTGCCCAGTTATGTTGACGCCGAACTCATGGAGGGTCCTTATTGGCTTCATAATTCTATGGCGGTCGAAATGGTGGTCGTTAAGTTACTCCGACCTGATGTGTCTATGTTTCGTCAAAGAGAATTCCCATACGTCTCCCGGGTGGTGGTACATTGGGAACCGATCCAAGAGGCCAGGTATACGGGGTCTTTCATCCTCTATAAAGGAGTGGAAAAATAAGTTCTTTTTCGTAAGTGTGATTATGCTCATGAATTTTAGGATGTGAGTAGGTTTCGCCCCGTTGATCACAAAAGCGCCCCTTTCACAACTAAGTTGAGTGAAACTTTATGTGATAAAAGCATTGGAACTGATTCTTCTATCTCTAATAAAAGCCTTAGAACTAATTCTTCTGTCCTTAATAGCTATTTGTTTACCTATAGTCTTTGGTTAATGTGGAAAAACAAATTCATAGTTGAATACAACATGACCCTCCCCACAAACTCGGCTACTCAAGCGCTAAATGTAGCCCGTGAATTTATCCTCCTTACGGGTCCTTCTACCCCCCAAACATGATGAAGGAAGCCCTGGCCAAGTGGGTTCCCCCAACCTAACCATTTGCTAAATTGAACTTTGATGGCTTTGTTCTTAGGAATACTTACTACGCTGGGGCAAGTGCCCTCATTCGTGACAACCATGGTAGATGGTTAACAGGTTGCTTAAAAAGCCTGGAGTAGGTGAACAACATAACGGCTAAACTATAAGGGCTGCGGGATGGCCTTCAACTAGCTATGAATCATTAAATCATGCACTTTGAGATTGAACTGGACACAAAAGTGGTTGTAGGTTTAATTTTGAATGGTGTTACCCCTTCCCACCGTTTAAGCCCTCTCGTGTATGACTGCAAGTCCTTGATGATAAACTTCCACTCATACATGATCAAGCACATATTCCGTTAAAGCAAAAGCTGTGCCGATGCCCTCGCCAAACTTAGAAGCAACTCAGATGTTAGTTTTGTTGACCTCCTAGTTGTGTTTTGTTATAAATGGACTTTAATGCCTGTGGTTTAGAGTTTTTGCATTGTACCTCTAAAGACCCGGTTTAGTTGTTTTTTTAATATTAATCCATTTTACCAACAAAAAAAAAACACCCAAGCATCAAACCACTCAGGATAATAAACATAGGACGACAAAGAAACAAGTTTTTTCATGTATGACAACCGATCATCCCTACCTTTAGCAGTAGTATTAATCGGAGGAGAATCAGAACCAAGGAGCAACATATTAGAATAAGGAGGTGGATGAGGAGGAGGAGAAGGAAAAAAAGAAGGAGACTTAGCAGAGTTCTCAGCCATTCATTATGCAGAAGCTTTTACTTCTCTTGTATTTTATAATACCATTCCAAATAAGTTTAGAATGACATTAATATATTCCTCTTCTCCTCTTGAATTGCATTGCTAGCTTTTCTGACTCACAAAATCGTTTCTAGATTCTCTTTCAATTATTTCGAGACAAATAGTAGTAGTAAATTATATATATATATATATTTGTTTTAAGGTGGGGCACTAGAAGAAAAATGGCCTTTAGTGACCAACATTTAATGAGGGTCAAGTAAAATCCTTGCTAAAAGTTTCTTTTAGCGAGAGTCATCTGTTGATCCTTTCTAAAAAATGCCTAGATTTTTACTTACCCCTATCAAGTAACACCATTTAATAAGGGTCATCTAATAATCCTAGCTAAAAGTCACTTTTAGTAAGGGTCATTGACGGCATTATTTGTTGCAAAATCGATCACAAACTTTGATACCAACTCATGCAGGGAGCGTGTAGAAAGTGAACTAAATAACGTAATCTTCCTCAGGACTTATTGTTTTGCTCCACGAAATTAAAACCAAAAACCAAGGACTTCCATTTAGCTACTGTTGATGAGTTTAACTATCACTAATTTATAAACAGATAAAATTATTAATTGATCTAATCAGCAATTGACAATTGAGATAAGTGCAATTAATTAGCTCAATTTATTAATCGCAAAGTGATAAATTTCACTAATTTACAAGCATATAAATTTATTTGTTTATGAATAAGTAAATTTTTATTAATATAAAACTCATGTAAAGACATAATTTGAATATAATTCAAAATAATAATTATTCAAAATAATTTTAGAAAAGCGCTAACAAAACGGACTTAATGAAAGGAAATCAATAGAATGGATTCGCAGCGAAAGACTTGCAACAATAAAAATTTTACAAGAAACTGAATCCACCATTAACCTCCAGAGATGATTCGATTAAGTATCATATCATGATTTAATAAAGTAAGAACATAAATAAACTATTTAAATGTATACTTACAATAACCTCTTTTATTTTTGCGATTGACGAACCTGAGCTCCAAAAGTATGAAGCCTCCAACGGTATCCACACGAGCACAAGATCCTTTGAATCCTTGCAACTTGTCAACACTTAAGCAAGAGGCAAGCTAGAGAGCTAGTGGGGATTTCGGCCAAGAGAGAGGAGAAGACAAGAGGACGGCGCTAGGGTTTCTCACTCAATTCTAAGCCTCCACTTTATGATGGCTAGGGTTGCTTAGTGCTAGCTTGACCCATAACCTCATATTTATAGGCAAGCTTCCCTTTATTTTCTATTTAGTCCCTCCTCTTATTAACCGTTAATAATAATGACTAAATCAACAATAAATGAGAATAAACTGCTCTCTTTAATTCAAAAGACTCTCTTATGCTCTATTGTGTGTGACCTTTGGGTTCACCCCAACCTAGCAATGGACAGGGACATCTCTATGTCTCCTAAAATAGAAACTTTCTATTTTAAGGTTCAATTTGAACGATTTGAATTATGCCCTCTTTGATAACACTTTATCAATAGGCTTTTACTGGTCACGAGTAACGTCTAGCAATGTGTCATGACGTGCCCTAGGTTTGGGTGAATAGTAGAACTATGTGAACCCTTCTTGTTACTTAATCCTTCATCCCCTAATGTCACAGTTAAGATAATCAAGGTATGGATATAATTCAAAACCCTTATCTTAACCTCTTGTCATGTGTTCTCCAAAATATAATCTCAATGAGATGAACCCGATGAAACACTTTCACAGTTCACCTATCACTCTGGCCATAGATTCATATCGAGAGTTATCTTTGAGAACTGACCCTGACATTCTCTCTTATACTAATGAGAGTGATGATTCCTTATTGACCACTCATCTATCTCCATGCATAACCTATTAAAGCCAATGAGTATCGATTACATCATTAGGATTAAGGCTGTGTAAGATACTATCAAACCCTAATAACTAAAGCACGAGATAGCTATGGTGTCTCAGGTCTAAGGACTACCAAATATATGGACGTAACATAAGAACATTCCTTTGACTTAATCTCCATAAGAATATTCTAGCAGATCATGTTCAGTGTACATGTTCACTAACATACACCCACAGATTAATCTAAGTGTCAACACACTGATAGGAAAGACCACATATCCTCCCAATTGAGTTGGTTTAAATATGTGCTACTCTTGATGGTTTATAAAATGTCCTCTTTAATAAACCTATGAGTATGAACAATTTTAGAATAAATGTGTATGAGAAATATAAGTCTCTCTATCTTAATTACCTGAGATATATATTTCTCTTATCATTTATTCATGGACATTATCATATATATAATTTTATATATATATATATATATAGACAAGTAATACCTTCTAATTAATATAATATGAAATAGATATGCCATTTAGGATTGGTTTTAGGGCATACCTCTAACACTTAAAACTATTATAAAGGACCTATGAGCCTGATTTGGTCGGGTTTGCGAGTGCAGGTCCACTGTGTTATGGTTATATACTAAAAGCCATTCTTTTATGTATTGGACCTTGATATTTATTTATTAATAAATTCTGGTATTTCCATTTTAATGAGAATCTGTATGAGCTAATGTTTGCATTATATTATATATCTAATGTTATGCATGTGTGTCTTTTAATCTACATAGTAGATGATCTGGTGTGTAGGGTACGACTTACACACAGAAGATCAGATCATCAGTTCTTGTAGAATATAAGCTTATTGTTCACAATCTGAGATGGAGTTGGACACACCATCGGTAAGATTATAGCACAAGATTCCAGTAGGTCTGTCTTGACTATAGGGAACAATTTAGTTCCAACTTTTTGTGCTAGTACACTTGTGTGTATTGAACGAGACTGTCTTGAGGTAATTGTTTTCTATTGATATGAAAGACAATTAATACCTCATAGTTATTATGATTGCTTATGCTCTTAATCCCGAAATATTTAATATGCACATACACTTAGTATTTGTTATCTTGATTTATATAGAGTGAGATCTTTTATGGGTCAATAAACTCGGTGAGTTGGGTAACGACATTAAGCGTATGGTGTATATTAATTATTAACGGAATCCATGTCCTGTAATATATATTGATGATACCCCCTTGAGGATGCTTATAAATTTTGATTATGTCAAAACCCTGCAGGTGAATTTTGTATCCGACATATCAATAAGTTAAGTGGAAGGTCTCAACGAGATTAACAAATGTTGATTAAATAAAATTGTCAGTAATTTAATTTAATCAATGGGTATCTGTAATGTTAACGTGGAGAGATTAATAAGTATTTAATAACAAAGAGCTCGAAATAGAATTTCGAATAAACGACGGAGTGCAATTATAATTCTTTAGTGGAATGAATTATAATTAATATTTATATTGGGAGCCCGAAACTTATTTGCTTTTAGGTCCCTACCGTAGCTTATATATATGCCACATTGGGTAGCCTCTAGGTTACACGAAAATATTATTTCTAAACCCTAGAGGCAGCCGCCTAACAAGTAGAGCACAAAGAGAGCCACTTTCTCTTCACGTTCTGGCATTGGAGGAATACGGTAGAAGGCTTGAAAAGCTCGAGCAGATTTTTATGATTCGTGATTCATTGAGATCAATCAAGACATATCTCAAAGGTACGGATTCATCTCTTTATTGTAAAGGATTTGGATTTAATTTTTTATGGCATGATCTATATGCACTATCACGAGTTCTTGGGATTTCCGCTCCCAACACACTGTTGCCCGCCCTTCCAGTAAATCCTACACACAACACATAAATAAATGTTTTATATAATCTTCATTTTCAGCTTGCAAAGTGTAGAAAAAATAAATGTCTTATTTTTTATTTCATCTCTTGATGGTATGATATGGTTTTCAGGCAACTTTATCTGCCTATCTTTGAATAGAAAGTCAAAGATTTGCTCAGTTTTTGTCACATCAAAATCGTATTTTCTTTCTCTAGAGTTATTACTGTTCGGTCTCCTCTGACCGTTTGATTTTGATTCTGTGACTTCTGGTTTAGCCCTAACTAGGGCTTTGCATGAATATGGCCTAGTTAAAGCTAACTCGGCCAAAGCGACTTCACTTTCTTGGTTTTCCTCTTCGTCATTGGTGATCTCGAGGTAACCAGCGTCTCTGTTTTGGTTCCTATAGTAGGTTCCTCTAGAGGATATCTTCCTCTGGTTTTCTTCCTCTAGAATTTTTTCATATCTAGAAACTGCTGATAAGAGGTGTCCTAGGTCGATGAATTCCTGGCCTATAAATCTTTTTCTATTCTCAATATTAAGGCCACCCATCACTATTTTTACACAATTAGACTGCGATAAGGTAGTCCTACACTTATTCTCGGCAGTACGGAACCTAGAGATAAATATCTTTATTTTCTCTCCTGGCTCTTGGTACATTAGAGCCAAATCTCCGACCGTAACTTCGGCCTCTGCTCTATAAAATCTAAGATGGAATATGCGTTCCAATTCCTGCCATATTGTTATTGACCCTGGTGGCAGGTTTACGTACTAATCAAAGGCTGAACCAGTCAGGGAATTAGAAAACAGCCTTAATTTAAGGAAACTATTGGCCGCTGCTATTCCACACTGGGTGGTGAATCGGCCAACATGTTCGTAAGTGGATTGTTTATTATCTCCCAAAAATAATGAAAAGTCTGGAACTTTGTATTGTCTAGGGAACTCGTATAGCTGGTCAATATAATCTGGGTAAGGTTTGCTATATGCGGTCCTAATGTTAGGACTACATAGACCACCCATTTGTTCCCTAATTATTTCAGCCACCTCATCCCAGTTGAGGTAAGGCCGATTTGGATGAGCTGGCTCAAACATATTTCCTCCTACCTAGTTTCCTAATGGATATTCGGCCACATTTTGTTGGTCGTACATGGGATGAACATGAGGTGTAGGTATGGGATTATGTGGAGTTTGGACTTGAGGGTATCCCTGTGAATATTGTCCATTATTCTCTATAGGTCCCATTGTGACATTTTGGACTGGAGAATTGAAATTCGGTTGCCCCCCAGCATTTGTTACCTGGGATTGGCCGAACATTGTTGCCCCCCGGGTATTGGGGAACTTGTATTATTAGCCTATGTATAATTCATGGGAACTTCCTTTGTCCCACATGGGCCAACGTTTGGCCTATACACAGGATTGTTGTAAGTCGTGTGTATGGGTGTACTAAACATTTGGTTTTGGTTTATACTGCCCATTTGACTAACTGATTCAAAATTTTTGTTCGGCATTTGTTGTATTTTAACCCGACCGTATTGAAAATTCTGATTTTCTATTGGGTTTGTATTGCGGCCTCTATTCCTAATACTTGAGGCCGAGTCCTGATTCATTGCGGGACCTAGTTTCTCGGTCATAAAGTCCATCACCCTATCCATATTTGATTTTAAACCATTGGCCACCATTTGGTTAGACTCTGTAAAAGTCTTTAAAATGTTGGCCATTTGGGACATCATGGCTTGGCTTTGTTCATGCATTCTTTCATCAAAATGCATTCTGTATGCGGCTAACACGTTGTTAGCCAAAGCTTGCTTTTGAATCTCTCTAAATTCTTCAAGTCTTGCTTGAGGATTTGAGACAGTATCATCAGGTGAGTCAGATACCTCTATATTTTCCTTGGCTTTATCTTTCGTGTTATCTTTCTTATGAGCCATAGAAATAAATTATTTTAACACTTAGGGTCCCACCGGGCGTGCCAAAAATGTTGGCAACAAACTGGTTTTTTAGAAAGATGTGTGTGAGTCGCGGGCGTGCCAACTACAAATGATCAGATAATTGTAGATTCTCCTTACCTTGAAGCCTCAAGGATTTTTGCAGTGCTAAATATAAAACAAATAAGATTGGAATGTAATAAAGTCAAAAAATAAATACGTACCATATATTGGCTGAGCACAAACTTGTTTACTGAGCTTTGATTGAAACAAACAGAGACTGATCCTTGACCAAACCAGAGTTTGGATTCTTCAGTTACACGATAAATTACTCCTAAGGAATTAGAAAAAGGACTAGGAAAACTAAGAAAAAAGAGATTAAAGATTAAAAGTTGATGCTTGAATTTGATCGTGTATCTCCGCTTCTTTGTCCTCTTCAGCTTTTATAGAGGCTGAATGTTTTGTAACTAATTCCATGTGTCAATTTCTAGTTGGCTAAAATTTATAGCCGTTCCTCATTTTATGGCATTAGTGGAGATCGTGTGTCTTCCATATCTTTGATCTGGTCTTCATATATGAAT